>JZKD02S1672800.1:105073-115873 GCA_000966675.3 Picea glauca
GGGTGGGGGTTTTCTTTAATGGCATAATGTCCACAAAGGTCTCATGATATAACTTATAAGCTTTTATCATCATATCATAAGAGGAAGGTCAATGATGTGACCATGTCCTTCTTCTTAAGTCCTCATAGGTATCATGGACCATCCCGGGAGAGAAGAAGATCACACATCATCTCGACTTGGTACTTAACCAAGAAAATACCTGGTCCTAGACTAGGATACCTTAGAATGCAGTCGGGGGCCCTATATTACAACCAGAGTCTTATCCACCAAGGTACATAACCAAAGATCAATACAAGAACCAAGCAAGGATTCCATGGAACACATCCAGGGGCCCTAGAACACATCTAGGGACTTATATAATCAAACTGCTTGGTCCCTAACCAAGAACCCTAACAATACACTGGGGGCCCTCACTAGAGTATTTTTCCATGGATCTAACTGCTTGGTCCTAGAACAAGAACCCCATGAGTGTACTGGGGGTCGTAGATATCAGCTAGGGTATTTGGTATCCTCCTAGAGAAAGGATCTTGCAACTACTTAATTTTAACATTCCCTCTCAACAAGAGAGGCATTCTCAGTAACACCAAGCTTGTCTCGAAATAAAACAAACTTTTGTCAATGAAAGGGGCTTGGTCAAAATATCTGCAATTTGTTCCGTAGTCTGAACATACTGAATACTGAGAATGTTATTTTGCACCTTGTCCTGAACATCATGATATTTCATCTCAATGTGTTTCAATCTGTCATGAAACAAAATATTCTTGGAGAGATTTATACAACTCTCGTTATCACAATGAATTACTGTGGGTTTTAGCTCAACACTAAACAAATACGAGAGTATCTTTTTGAGCCACACTACTTCTCTACTGGAAACACTTGCAACTATGTATTCTAGCTCTGCAGTTCTTTGGGCTATGGATCCCTACTTCCTACAGGACCAAGAGATCATAGCTGAACCCAAACTAAAACAATATACGAAAGTGCTCATCTAGTCCACTTTATTTCCCATCCAATCTGAATCTGTTTAGCCATGAAGCATAGCACCTCCATTGGAAGTGTATCTGAGCACATAGGCTATATTCCCTCAGACATATATGAGAATATTATTAACAACAACCACATGAATGTGTTTTGGTTCACACATGAACTGGTTGAGGGAATTCACTGCGTAACAAATGTTTGGTCTGGTGTGTACTAGATACATCAAGGACCCAATAATCTGATGATGTATGGTAGGGTCTTCTGGATCTAAAACTGTATCTTGATCATGTAACTTATTTAGGTTAGAAATCATAGGTGTGGTCATGGAATTACAATCCAACATCCCAAATCTACGAAGCACATCAACTACATACCTTATTTGTGAGAGAAATATCTCATGAGTTTTCTGCCACACCTCTAAGTCAAGAAAGTAATGCATAAGACCTAATTTCTTCATTTCAAACTCTGTTGATGGCTCCCCCTTAGTCTAAGATATCATATGCTTCTCTCCAGTAAGGAACAAATCATCCACATATAAAACCAAGATAACATGATGATATGCTTTTGAGATCTCACTGTACCCCAAGAAAGTGCCTTTCTTTCCAGAGGGCTCTAGCTTAGCCCTCTTTTCTTTTGGTACATGAATGTAGATTGGACTAAAAAAAATTCTCAAATGATCAATTGAAGGCCTTTTACCGATGAAAACTTCTTCTAGAGTTTTCACTTCTAGGGATTTATGAAGACACCTCTTCTGAACATAGACTACAATGCTTGTAGATTCGGCCTAAAGAGACAACGAAAGATTCTGATCATACATCATGGCTCTCGATACTTGACAAATTGTCCTGTTCTTTCTTTCTGCAATCCCATTCTTCTCAGGATTATAAGGCACAATCAATTCCCTCTTAATCCCAGAAGCCCAACAAATATCATCATACTTGTGGGAGTCAAACTCTTTTCCATTATCTATTATGAAAACACGGATATGTCTACCTGCCTAATTCTCAACAATATTCTTAAAATCCTTAAATTTACTAAAAGTTTCATCTTTAGTTTTTAGAAAATAAATCCAGGTTTTACGATAACAATCATCAATAAAAATGACATAATAAAGACAACCATTCATGGACAGAGAAGTCATAGGTACACATAAATCAAAATGAATAATATCTAATATACAATTAGTTTTTCTATTATGGAAAGAGTAATATTTCTTTGTGTTTTTACCAAGAGCACAACCTCTCCAGATACTATCATTCTCAAAAGAAAACAAATTGGCATAGCTGTTACCATATGTTGCAAACCTGGGAGAGAATTATAGTTGATATGTCCAAACATTTTGTGCCATAGTTCATAGGGGTTATCATCTAATGAGATAATGCTTGAATAACTTGACCAGTGACTTTGTAAAGTCCACCTTCTTGAGCTCCAATTGTCATGGCTGAGCTCATAATTTCATTTGAGGGCCACATAAGAGAATTTCCTTTAGAGAAGACTACTGAGTACCATTTACTTTCTAGAACTGCAACTGAGATAATATTTTTCTTTAATCCATGAACATAAATAATTTCTTCAATATGAAATACATTATCTGATTGAAGCCGAAAGGATTTTGATCCAATTCCTTTGACTTCATATGTGCCATAATCACCCAATTCTACCTTCACATCGAACTTCTTATCTCAATAGTTCACAAGGTTTTGTTTGAGGCATGTCATGTGCATGGAGGCCCCACTGTCCACTAACCAAATTTCTTCTGATTTGGTGACAATACCAGAGAGAGATGAAACAAGATAACTTTCTTTGGGTTGTTCTTGTTCTTTAGTAGCAGCTCTGTTTCTCTTTCTTTGAGTCTCTTCTTCTTCACTTGCAACTGAAGCATGGAATATGCCTTTCTATTTTTGTTGTGAAGGAGGGTTCCTACAATATTTTTCATAATGACCTATCTTGTTACAGTTAAAGCATATTACTATAAACAAATGAGAGTGAGAGTGAGAGTACTTACCTTGGGGTTTGTTACTATTTCCTTTGTGATGAGGAAATGTCTTCCGTTTCTTGGCTTTAACTGAAAGAGCATGGTCTTTCACCATTGAGGGTTCATTTATGCTTTTTTGTCTACCCTATTCTTCTAGGAAATCATGCCATAATCTCTCGAAGTTGGGTTGAACTTCTCTTTCATTGACTAATGAAATAAATGTCTCCCATGATTCAGGAAGACCATCTATTGTTGTTTTTACAAGGTCATCATCATCCACTGCAACTCCAATTGCTGCAAGATGATCTCTTGTTTGGGAAATTTTGGAAAATAAGGAAGAGATGGTTTCATCCTTTCCCATATTTAATGTACGTAATTGTTTCTTTAAAGTCCTCTTCTAAGTTGGGGCCTTCATTTCATATATATTTTATAGGGAATCAAAGCATTCCTTAGCTATCCTTAGATGAGAAATAAGATGCATCGTGTTGTCTTTAGCTGAGTAAAAAATGAACCTCTTGGCTTTTTCCTGCCTCTTCTTATAGGCTACTCTTCCTGCATTTGAAGTAAGTTCTTCCATCACCCTGGTAACCAGCTCATCCATTTCACCTTCTTCTAGGATATTAAAAACCCTAGACTTCTAGGCATTGAAGTTTGAAGCCCCTTCAAGACTATATTCTTCTTTGACTGAAGATGAAGCCATACTGAAAACAATATCTGATATCAAAAAAGCTTATTGCTGATCTGCAAAATAAACCCTTAAGTGTGGATCTACGTAGGCTCAAAATTCTGCCAAAATTGAGCTCTTTTCACGCCCTAAGCTCTGAATACATGTTAGAATTTTAAGGGAAATCTAGAAACATAAATATCATTTTAATTGTATTTACTACTGTAGTTTTGGATTAACAATATATTCAGAAATTCTAATGTCAAACCAATAACATAAATAACAGAATGCATTTGAATATTACCTTAGCAAAAAAAAAGAACATATTTACTTGATGTGCTTGTTGTTGTCCTCTTTTGTGTATGCTCAGAATAAGATTTAAGGGTCATGGATCAAAACCTCAAGGGTATATTTCATCATGATCTTGTGAACAATTTTTCCAATAAGAACTTTAGGGAAATATCCAAAAACTAGCCAGCATACCAATCATTAAGTAAAAGGATGAAAAAAGAACACCACTGTCCATTCTAGAGGATGAAAATAAGTCACTAGCATCCTCAAAAAAATATGTCCAAGAATATAAGACTTCTACAACAATAGGAAGAATTAGGTAGCAGTTTTAGGGTTGCCTCATCAAACCCTAAAGGATGTAGGATAAGTAATATACACATGTAACAAAAGGAGGATAGTGGTTACAACATGTGGCACCAACACTGAAGCAACGACAACATAAGGGTGATGGAAGCAACGATAAGATAACAACAGGATGGAAGGGAAGAGAGGAGGGGCCCACAACCTATACCCAGCAAGAGACTAATCCAAAGGAGGGCCACACCACTATACTAGCAAGATAAATGGACCAAGGAGAGAGCCACACCACTATACCAGTAAGAGAAAGATCCAAGGAGAGAGCCGCACCATGGGTGAAGCAAGAGAAATATCTAAAGAGAGAGCCACACCCTATACCAACAAGAGAAATTGACCAAGGAGAGAGTCACACCACTATACCATACTAAACAAGAAGGAGATGCAACAAAACCTCATACCAAGACTCGGTTTGAAGGAAGGAGAATGAGTGAGAAAGTGAGGGGTGAGGTCTCTCTTTTATAGTTTAGGTGGGTAGGTTAGGGTTTGCAAATTATCTCTAATTTTAGGGTTAGATTAAAACCCAACAATTAAAAAATTAATAAAATATTAAATATTTAAATTATAAAACCCAAAGTGAAGGCAACTAGCAAATAACCAAACCACATAAACATTAAGGAGGATGTGGCTCAAGCAAGGGTTGAAAATATAACAAGGTCAAAGGAGGAGGTTCTTCTTTAATGGTAGAATGTCCACAAAGGTCTCATGATATAACTTATAATATTTTATCATCCCATCATCGGAGGAAGATCAATGATGTGATCATGTCCTTCTTCTTAACTGCTCCTAGGTCTCATGGAAAATCCCGAGAGAGAGGAAGATCAGACATCATCACGGATTGGTACTTAACCAAGAAACTTCGTAGTCCTGGACCGAGATACCCCATAATGCAGCTTGGGGCCCTAGATCACAACTAGGGTTTTATCCAACAAGGTACACAACCAACGGTTTTATTGTCATTTTTTTCCAATAATAATATTTATCTCAGATATTGTATCAACATTTTAAACTTTAAACAAAATAGGATAAATATAAATATTTTAGAGCTAGAATGACATCTCCTCACATAAATGATCATTAGGAAATTCACGATAAACAAAGGCCCCTCCTTCGAGACACAGAGCCTCCTTTGAGAGCTTGTAAGAAATTGTATTCAATTCTGTGTAAACATGAGCACATGGGTACCAATCCAGCTCGCCCAACAAATCATGAATTCTATTTATCAATGGTTGAAAGCACACGACCTAAATATGCACATTTTCCTTGACCTAGTCCAATACCACCTGTGAGTCTCCAAATATCTTCAAGTTAAGTTAAGTTAAGAGAGTTGACAAGAAATATAAATGCCCATAGTGCAGTTAGATATTCCTTCATATGTGATCCTCTCCTTGGCGTGTATCCGACCTCAAAGTGATGGTCTACTAAAATATACATAACCAAAACCACTCCGCATTGAGGAGGGTTGCCTTGAATTTCCCCATCAAAAAAACCCCAATGGGTACCTTCAATTAAATGAAACATTTTGGCGATTCTCCTCTTTACTATTTCTGGTTCTTTCCTAAATTCTACGACCAACTTGTGAACCTGACCAACAACTACCTTGGGAGGGATGCAATTATCCTGAAAAATAATTAAGTTCCTTAACCACCAAATGAAATACACAAATAAAAAAGGTAACACATGTACCTCTCCAACTACTCCTTCCGTTCTCCACGTGTCCAACCATTCTTCCATACTTACTTAAAGGAATATTTGAGTAATTTTAAACTACATACCCACTTTATTACATACCTTTTTAGCAAAGGGACATTGGAAAAACAAGAGAAATTCTATTTCATAGTCCAATCCAAAAACGACGCAAACCTACATCCCAAGTGAGAATTTTCCCTTCCATAGACAACCAAAATAGGACTCTCATTTTTTATGGGGCATGCCACTTCTAGATCGTTTTCCACCATCGAGGAAACCATTAGCCAACACCAAATACCCAAAATTTACAATATAGGAACCTTCTTTAACTTTTTCTCCGAACTCAAAGAGTCGCTTCATATTCCTCTAGAAATATAAAATTTGTTTTAAGGATGCCTCTATATACATTATTTTCCTCTATATACATTCGGATGACCTATGATATCCATCCATTGTCACATTGCATCCCTCAATGAAAAAACTCCCATAATATGGATTCTTCCAACCAACTACTCAGAGCACTTGAATTCCCCAGCCGAGCCTTCCCAAGGGTCTTTCTCGACCTAGATACTCCTTCCATCACACACTCTCCATTCCATCCTTTCACCTATCAAATCAAAATAATCAACCATCACTTTCTAGCCTGTATAACTCATTGGAACTGCTATCCTAAACGACCAAAACCATTCTTTTATGGAATTTCCAACCATATATTTTTAAATTAAAACTCTTCCCCACAACATCATGTCATGTATGAGTCTCCACAGACTCTTTGCAACCAAATATTTACTAAACCAAACTAGGTTTTGGATACCCCACCCTCCAAGATCCTTTGTCATAGCTAATCACGTCCATTTTACAAGAGGGATTCCTTCAACCTGCTTTCTGCCTAACCACAAGAAACAAAAATAGGATTTACAAATATTTTATAGAATACCTGTGGGAATATTCACAATAGTATCCTAATACACTAGTATGATACAAAAAAATTGACTTTATTAGGACCAGCCGAACTCCACGAGAGATAAAATGGTTCACCCATAGATCAATCCTTTCCAGGATTTTTATAAATAACTAGAGCCAATATGCATAACCATAAGAATTTGGCTTGAGATCAAAGCCAAAATATTTTATTCCCTCATCAATGTATCATAAAGAAAATGGAATAATTTTTTTATCTATTCAAGTGCCTCAGCTCCGAAATCATTGAATCTAATTGATGATTTTCCCCTATTCAACTCCATCATTGTTTCCGAGAAAAATAAATCCAATATATCTTTAATAATATGAAATTATTTTACATTACTTTCACCAAAAAGAATAATGTCATCTACAAAAAGAAAATAATAAATGAACTTAGAATTTGTAATCTTTAGTCCTTTAAGAAGCCAGTTTCTTCTTTCCTCATGGATAAACCTTCTTATACCCTCTGCCACAATTAGGAAGAGAAAAGGGGAAATAGGGCATCCTTAATGGAGGCCTCTTGAAGAGAGAAATAAATTTGAAGGGGAACCATTAATAAGGACAACAAAGGATGCTAACTCAATGCATGCCATTATCCAATTCACCATTACTAGGTCCATCCCCAACTTAAGTAGAGACAGTTTAAGAAAGGTCCAGTTCATTTTATCATATGCTTTGGATAAATATATTTTTAACACGATGGACGTGATTTTGTGCAGTTTAATAGAATGCAAGGATTCTTGGGCTAAAGAAATAACGTCATGGATTTTCTTGTTAAAAAAAAACAAATTTCTCCTCCGAGATAATGTCACTTAGAGTTGGCTTGAGCCTATTCCCTATGATTTTGGAGATTAATTTGTAGATCGGGTTACATAAATAAATTGGGTGAAAATCATCAAAATAAACTGGATTCACTTTCTTCTATATAAGGGCCAATAAAGTTTTATATAGAGATCCTAAGACACTTCCATATGTTTGATATTCCTACAGAGATTTTAATAGATCCCCCTTTAATAATTCGTAGAATCCTAGAAAAAATTCCATTGTCAAACCATCCGGCCCAGGACTTTTATATTTTTGAAAATATGAGAAGGTGTTAACAATTTCAAACTCTGAGATCTCTTATAGCAAGGCCTCATTCATATCCTTAATAATTTTACGTGGGAACAACTCAACCACTATTAGAATTTCTACAATGGGACACATAGTATTTTCCTTAAATAAGGAACTAAAATACTCCATCCCTGCCTTTGCCATTTCCTCATGAGTGGATACAATCTCCCCATTTCGATATTTGATTTATCTAATTGTATTTTGATTCTTTAAGTGCTAAGAAAACGTATGATTTTTTTTTGTATTACTGTGTCCTTCTTTCAACCAAGTTGTCATGCTTTTTAGACTCCACCTAGCTTCCTCCAAACGCAACAAGTCTTGTTTCTTTTCTAAAATCCCCCCCAATGATAACTCTTCTCCTTGGTTTAAATATTATGTTGGATTGTCCACCAATAAGGATTATATCTCTTTCTCAATTTCATTAAGGATAACTTGGGAAGGAGCGATGAAGGATCTCACCCATTTTTTGGTCAAAAAATTAATATTTTACATATTTCTATAAAATTGACTCATGAAAGATGACCCCTCATCATCTGAAAAATGAACCCACACATTTGCAAACAAATATCAATAATACTCTTCACACAACCACGAATCGTTAAATTTCAAAGGGAAATACTTTTCCTTACCTAACTTGACTAATTTTAGAAAAAAATTCATATGGTTACAGAGTCCTCTCATTGACACACAAGACGAAATGCATCGGGAACATAACAAAATGTCTTCAAAATTTTGAAATATATCCAACCACTTTTCCAACATGTCCTTCCCTTTATGACCATTCCTCCAAGTTTCAGAAGTCTTCTGGGGATCCACATCAACCAAATAATTCACCGCTATCAAGTTAGTGAAAAAATATTTCTGAGCGTATTTTCTCGCATGCTCACCCCACACATCCTGACCAGACAAGGTTAACTTAAATAAACCCTCGTAATGATATGTGAACCCTCCATGAAACTTGAAGTTCTCAAAATTTCTGAAAAAGGAATACGGTCTGAGTAAGGACCATAAATATTGATCACTTTGAAATACAAGAAGAGGGAATTATCGTCTAACTTCACCACCAAACCCAAGGGAATCATAGAAAAAGAAAATTTCCTAAAAAATGGGCTTCAAGAGGTAAGAATACCCCCTGAGAGGCCAATCGAATCTAAAGAACAAAAGTACCAACCCTTTAACCAGGGTCTGAAGACCTCTTCAAATTTTTCCTAGAACACATAGACTCCTGAATTAAGATGACATCCAACTTCTGCAATTGCACAAGCCTTTTGATGGCTAATCTTTTTTTCGAACCCCCAACCCCTCTAATGTTTTAGGAAAGAAATATCATATGTAACCTTATCCCGGGCCATCCCCCCTCTAAGGGCCTGAGTAATCATTGACTGCTTACAACTGTTGATTTCCTTCTTAGCTTGTAGTTTTTCATTTGAAAAAAAATATTTCCTTAGCACCTGCCCTCCTGAAGCCTTATCGAAAGTCGAACCCACCCCAAACTCCCATAGAGGTCTAATTTTTAGTTTGTTTCTAAGGAAGTAATTTGATTTGACTTTTGACTTGAAAAAACTAGTAGTTGATGAGTCATCATAAGAGGGAAGGGAAGACATAGGACAAGGATCCACATCAGAAGGAATACCTTCACGCGACAAAGAGGATGATTGTACCTTTGCACGTGGATGGAAAGGGACCTTCCTAAGATAAATAACCTTTTCAACTTCTGAAAAAGGGAGGGGAGGGATATTGATAGGTGTCACCTACTTAACAACAATATTGCATGCACGACTGTTATGATTAGGAGACAAATTATTACATTTTTTTGAAAAGGAAAGGGTTGAGCTCAGAACCTTATGTATCGTCCCAAAATGAGGATCCTCCGAGGAGGAAAACCATGACATTTCACTTGTCCTAGAATTTTTATTACTTATGTATTCTTCACTAACAGTCTTTTCACCTTCCTTTTCCATATATTTTCGAATGGAAGAAACTGGGAAGGATGTCTACAACATTGTTCGTGAAGGTGGCCAACCTCATGGAAGCCATAACACCTAAAAGGAACCTTCTTGTAATCAATTCTCTGGTTCCAAGTAAATTTGTTCCACACTAGTTCAACATCAACAAGTAAACCCTCCCACATGTCCACTTTGACTTAGAGCCAAGCCCATATTTTATCCATATTTGTTTTCCACTCTAGTTCGAAACTCCATAACTTTCCTATTTTGTTCCCAATTGCCTTCAACACCTTTGTTGGGGTCCTATAATCATAGGTAACTTATTTCTTCAGCTTCCTATTTGGCATTGCCTCTGCAATGAAGACATCTGGCTTATTGGTCTCGGTTGATTCCATTTCCCCCTCCATTCATTTCACCTGATCCTTCATCACCTTGCTGCATCCTTCATCCACCTTTGTTCCCTCACTCCCTTGTCCATTTGTCTGATTGGCTACATCTTGCACGCCACTCATCCCTACATGAATAAAAAAGCTTAGGCTAAAAGAAAAAACAATAGGTTAATAATGTTAGTAATTAAATTTAGTATAGTTAGATTAATAAAACCATGTTAGACTTGTTAATAATTAATTAATTAATAATTAGTAGTTAAGTTAAGTTAGTGTTTTATTAATCAAACATTAAATAAAAACTAAGTAACAAAAATAAAAGAAATAAAATACATATAAATTAAATAATAAAACAAAATGAATACAAAACAAAGTATAGTAATATATTAATCAAATATTAATTAAAAATAAAATAAAACAAATAATAATAAAAAAACA
>JZKD02S1672800.1:146160-158351 GCA_000966675.3 Picea glauca
ATCTGACGGCTATTGTTCTTTCGGGAAATTTGAACAAGATCCTACGGTCACTGACTCTTCTTCCTTTTTCCTCTGTAAGCTTTTGCTGTGCGCATTTTCTTCAAGGCTATTCCTCTTGAGCTTTTATCCTTCTTATCCTACTATCTCTACTGTTTCCATTAATGACAACAACCATCACTGCATTCTATCCACTGAATTTGCCAACAGGAAATCCCCAATAGTGTGAAAAGCGTAGACACTTTGACCATCGGGGTTCGGGGTTTCGACTTGCATGTGAACTGTGTACCCGAGTTTCACGATACCGCGAAACCCGATCTCCTGAGAAGCGAAGGAGAGATTGCCGAAGGAGAGCTGTGGGTAGTGAGAACTCCCGAGAGGAGTGGGAAGAGTTCTTTGAATCTTCAGGCCTGAGACGAAGAAGGTCCTGGTGAGAGCGGGTCGGACCATGAGGGTAGCGACTTTGCATCAAGTGGTATCAGAGCAGGTACATCTCTGTTTTCTGTAGCAGAGACAGAAGTACACCATGCCACCTAGAAGAGAGAGGCAGTCACCTGATCGAGAAGACAAGGACGCTCGAAGAAGGGGTAGGCCAGCAGGGAATCCAGAAATGGAGCGCCAGATGAGAGACCTCTGAGCGAGGCTTGAGGAGATGGAGACTGCGCAGAGACGCGGAGTTGGTGCAGTAGAGTTCAGTGATTCCGAGGTGGAAGAAGAAGTTGTACATGATGTTGAGGAGATCACAACAGAGGATGCTTCAACTGAGCGATTGATCCGAGCTATCGCCAGGATGAGCTCCAAGACCAAAATGGACATCCCCGTCTATGAAGGGAATCTAAATGTAGAAGAGTTGCTGGATTGGATCCGAGCACTCAAAACCTACTTCGATTACGAAGATATCGAAGAGGACAAGAAGATAAGGCATGCTGTTACCACGTTGAAGGGACATGCGGGCTTATGGTGGGACGAGCTGCAAGCAGACAGACGTTCCAAGGGGAAACAGAAAATTAAGAGCTGGGATCGGATGATCGCTAAGATGAAAGCGAAATTCATCCCGAGGGATTACCAGATCACACTGTTCAGGCGCATGCAGAACTTGAGACAGAAGATGATGATGGTGAAAGAGTACACCGAGGAGTTTTACAGACTCAACATCAGAGCTGGTCATTGGGAGAGCGATGATGAAAAAGTGGCGAGATACCTGAATGGTTTGAGATATGACATTTAGGATGAATTGAGCATGGTTACCATCCGAACAGTTGAGGATGCATACCAGATGGCTCTAAAAGCCGAAGAGAAGCTGAGCCGCAAGCAAAAACAGTGAGGGCGAGGCAGGAGTCAGCCCAGAGGCAAGACAATTGCCCAAGATAGAACTCAGAAGCCCAAGGAGGAATGGAAGAGACCTCAGGGAAAGGTTGAAAGAGGTGGAACCTCACAACCAAGGCATCATTATGCTGAGTCGAGGAGGCAGCATACAGAGCAGGGTGGCGGATATGCTGACGCCAATGTTATTCCTCGTACCCGAGGTAGAGGAAGAGGTCGTGGAGGAATCATCACAGGTTTTACATGTGGAAAAGACGGACATAAAGTCGTGGATTGTCCAGACAGGAAGGTGGAAAGAGGAGAAGCTCACGTCACAGAGGTGCAGAGGTGCGATGTTGAGGATGAAGGCACCGGAAGTGGGAAGTCACTGACGGTACACAAAGTTCTCTTGACACCCGAGAAAGAGGTGGAGGACACAACTCAAAGAACCAGACTGTTCAGAACGACTTGCAAGACCAAGGGCTGGAAATGCAAGGTCATAGTGGATAGCGGAAGCACCGATAATCTCGTTTTGACCGAGATGGTGGAAAAGCTAGAGCTGGAAACGAAAAATCACCCAAGTCCATACAAAGTGTCATGGCTGCAGAAAGGACACCAGGTAAGTGTTATGAAACAATGCTTGGTTGAATTTAAAGTGGGTGAATATAGGGATAAAATCCTGTGTGATGTCATTCCCATGGATGTCTGTCATGTATTATTGGGTAGACCATGGCAGTATGACAGAAATGTGGTTTATGACGGGAGGATGAACACATACACCTTGGAGAAGGATGGGAAAACACACACATTGCTTCCGAAAAAGGATGTAGAAGTGAAGCTGGAAGTGAGCAGTACTATACTTCTTATGAGTGGGAAGGATCTTCTCACAGAGATGGAGAAGAACGAAGATCCACAATTCTTTGTTGTCAGGAAGCCAAGAATTGTCCTGACAAGCACAAGAGTGGACGACTTGCCAGAGGAGATTCAGGAACTGCTGGGAGAGTTCGCTGATATCATCGTGGACGAACTACCTTGTTCGTTGCCACCAATGAGGAGTGTGAGTCATCACATCGACCTCATACCCGGAGCAAGCTTGTCGAACAAATCTGCGTACAGGTTGACACCTCAGGAGAATGAGGAGGTCAAAAGGCAGGTACAGGATTTGCTGGATATCGGACTGGTCAGAGAGAGTCTGAGTCCGTGTGCTGTTCCGATAGTACTAAGTCCGAAGAACGATGGAGGCTGGAGGATGTGTACAGACTCCAGGGCGATAAATAAAATCACCATCAGATACAGATTTCCACTGCCGAGAATAGATGATATGATGGATTGCCTGAGTGGGGAAAATTACTTTTCGAAGATTGATCTCAAGAGAGGATATCACGATTCGCATGAGAGAGGGGGATGAATGGAAGACAACATTCAAAACAAATGAGGGTTTGTACGAATGGCTGGTCATGCCGTTTGGCTTGACGAATGCGCCGAGCACATTTATGAGGTTGATGAATGAAGTCCTGAGGGAATTCATTGGCAAATTTGTGGTTGTGTATCTAGACAACATATTGATTTTCAGCAAGACCCAGGCTGAGCATTTGAAGCATTTGGCCATCGTGATGAGAAGACTACAGCAGGAGAAGCTGCTGATCAATTTGAAGAAATTCTCGTTTTTGTAGACATAACTCATTTATCTGGGTTTTGTTATTTCGGCAAATGAGTTGAAGATGGATCCTGAGAAGGTAGAAGTGATCAGGAATTGGCCATCGCCTAGAAATGTTTTCGAAGTGAGAAGTTTCCACGGATTAGCTAGTTTCTACAGGAAATTCATTCGGAATTTCAGTGGGATTAGCGCAACAATGATGGACACCGTGAAAAAGCGACATAAAATTTTTCACTGGACAACAGAGGCTGAGAGAAGCTTCAACCTGTTGAAGCGAAAGATTACAGGGCAACCGATTCTGGTGTTGCCTGATTTTCAGAAAACCTTCCAAGTGAAGTGTGACGCGAGTGGATATGTTGTAGGAGGAGTCCTGAGTCAGGATGACAGACCAGTGGCATATTACAGCGAGAAGCAGGATGATGCAAAATTGAAGTACTCCACATATGATAAAGAGTTCTATGCCATCATACAGGCATTGAAAAAATGGAGGCATTACTTGATACCCAAAGAATTTGTATTGTACAGTGATAATCATGCATTGTAGTTCGTGAGTCAACAAGATAAGTTGAACCAGAAGCATGCAAAATGGGTAGAGCACATGAAAAATTTCACGTTTGTGATCAAACACATTTCAGGAACTGCTAACAAAGTAGCTGATGCTTTGAGTAGGAAATGCTTGCTGTTGCAGGAGTTCACAGTCAAAACCTTGGGTTTTGAGAATCTGAAGGATATGTATGCTGGAGATGCAGATTTCAGAGAGGCATACGAAGCCACTGAGAATCCAGTTCTCAGGGATCGGAGTCCGTGGATGAAATATATGATCCAGGAGGGATTGTTGTTTAAAGGCAATCAACTATGCATACCGAATTTCTCCATGAGGGAGAATTTGGTGAGAGAAAAGCACAACGGTGGATTAGCAGGTCACTTTGGACATGACAAAACATTCACAAAGCTGAGCGAATCGTATTTTTGGCCGGAGATGCGCACCGATGTCAAACGGTTTGTTGACAAATGCAGGGTATGTCAACATTCAAAGGGCCGAAAGAAGAATACTGGGTTATGTCAGCCATTGCCCATACTTGAACGGCCATGGGAGGCGATTAGTATGGATTTTTTTCTGGGGTTGCCGAGGACGCAAAGAGGAGTTGATTCCATATTTGTGGTTGTAGACAGGTTTTCGAAGATGGCACATTTTATCCCGTGTCATAAGACCAGCGATGCGACACACATCGCAAACTTGTTTTTTAAAGAAATCATTAGACTGCATGGATTGCCGAGAAGCATAGTCTCGGACAGGGATACGAAATTCATAGGTCATTTTTGGAGGACGCTTTGGAAGAAGCTGGGAACAAATCTGGCATTTAGTTCAGCTTACCATCCGTAGACGGATGGGAAAATAGAGGTGGTGAACAAGAGTCTGGGAGATCTACTGAGAGGCTTAGTGATGGAGCACCACAGTAGCTAGGACAACATATTTCCACAGGCAGAGTTCGCGTACAACGATTTGGTGAATCGGAGTACAGGAAAAAGCCCATTTCAGATTTTGTATGGGACACAGTCGAGGGGAGTTTCTAATCTTAGGGAGTCAGAACAGGCTGGAACTAGCAGCGCAAGCGCTGAAGAGTTTGCTGAGGCGATGAGAGAACTTCACAGTCAGGTGAAGAAACGACTGATGAATGCAAATAAGGAGTATAAGCGCAGAGCCGATCAGCGGAAAAGACAACTTCAGTTCGAAGTTGGCGACATGGTTCTAGCGCACCTGCGGAAAGAAAGGTTCCCAAGGGGAACATATAACAAGCTCAAGATGAAGAAAATCGGGCCATGCAGAGTCCTGAAAAAATTTGGAGAAAATGCATACGAGCTTGAGTTGCCAGATGGCATCGGGATATCTCTGATTTTCAATATTTCGGATTTATACCCCTACAGGGCTGGAGAAGCAGACACTGGAATTGAAGAACCAATGATCCAGTGGCAAAAGCAATTACCAGTTGCACAGAAGCCTCAGATGGAGTGTATATTAGACAAGCGATTGGGCAAAAAGACTAGGCGGAAGCAGTATTTTGAATACCTGGTGAAGTGGAAGAATCACCCAGTGGAGGATGCCAGCTGGGAAATAGAGGTAGTTGTACAGAAGCATGGGAAGACCGTGCAGGAGCTCATGAACAAGAGCCCATGAAATCTTTTGAGCCGAGGAGTATGATGCAGGAGCATTGCTCACTCATCAAGCGAGCCAGCGCGTGGAGCAGGAAAAGACAGCTGGACAAGCCAACAAACTTCTTTTTGAATTTCACCTTGATGTGGTTGGACCAAGCATTTAAAGAGTTAATGTAATGAAGCGCACTTGTATTGTATTATAGATAGGAAGGCATTTATTAGATTTAATGTTGTTAGATCGGAATTTATTGTAGATTTGATAGTTTCAGATTTCGAGAGGGAAAACGGAATATAGGCACCCTCCTTTGTATTATTGTATTCATTCTTGCATCCAGAAGAGAAGAGCAGAGCAGAGAACCTGTGAAGAACACACATGTATAGATTGAATTAATAGAAGTAAGTCTTTGATTCACTTTCATGGTTTGTGTTGTTTCTCTATGTTGATATTATGCTCATGTATGTTTTTGCTTTCTGTCATGCGTTTGCTTTGATATGCTGCGTGTGAGATTTCATAGTTGATTTGAAGTCTGTGAGAGAGAGGAAAATGAGTTTCAATTGTTTCTCTGTTTGAGCCAGGAGATTCCTACATAGAGTGCAATCGAATTCATCCGCATAGAGTGCGTTGATGAGGCCAAACAATTAAACTCTCATTCTAATCTGCCCAGAAGTCGAATTGGGTTACTCGTGTCGTGCAGGAGAAGTGCAGACCGAGGTTGAAATCTCAGCAATTAGCCTGAGTAAAGGAAGGCAGGGATTTCTGTTGCAGAGAGTGCATAGAGTCTGCAAGGACTCTGCAAGGACCAAGCTCAGAAGGGATAGTTTCCGCCGTGAAGACTTTGGGAACAGACCCAGGAGAAGTTCCAAGATGGAAGGAGAATTGACGGACAGGGTTCGCAGAAGGAACTCGCGAAATCTCGTCGATCGTTGGATTGTGGAGAAACTATAGGGAAGTTAACCCGTGGATGCAGGAAGGATCAAAGCCCATCGGGGTTCGGCATTCGACGTTTGACAAGGTGAGGCGCAGACTCGTTGAAATCATGACTCCTGAGTTCCCGAATTAACCAGAGCCATTGATTTCCATGGGACAGGTGGCACGAGATCCCGGGAGGTCGAGATTCGACATTCGGCAATTCTCGTTGCAAAGGAATTGGGAATGGAGAAACCGCGATCCCACGATTACTGATCGCACGAGAGGAGAAGTGACATGGTAGTGTGGGACCACAAGATCTGGCAGAGGACAGGTGTCATCGGAGTTCGGGGTTCGGTGTTTTATGGCGTAAGGAAATCGTAGAATCACAAGTGCCAATTTCCCGATAGGGAAATCCCCGATAGTGTGAAAAGCGGTGACCCTTTGACCATCGGGGTTCGGGGTTTCGACTTGCATGTGAACTGTGTACCCGAGTTTCGCGATACCGTGAAACCCGATCTCCCGAGAAGCGAAGGGGAGATCGTCGAAGGAGAGCTGTGGGTAGTGAGAACTCCCGAGAGGAGTGGGAAGAGTTCTTTGACTCTTCGGGCCTGAGATGAAGAAGGTCCTGGTGAGAGCGGGTCAGACCGTGAGGGTAGCAACTTTGCGTCAATATGCCTCACATGTACATAAGAACAAAACCGAGCAAGTGGGAAGACTCCCTGCACTTGGTAGAATTTGCATATAACAATGGGTACCAAAATTTGGCTAAGTTGAGCCCTTTCGAAATACTGTATGGCAGAAAGTGTACAACGCCAATTAGCTAGGACAACCCAGCTGACAGACTCATGGTTGGACCAGAGATGCTCCAAGAAATGGAGAACATGGTCAGAAAGGTACAACAGAACTTGAAAGAAGCATAGGACAGACATAAGAGTTATGCAGACTAGAAAAGGAGACACTTGGAATTTCAAGTGGGAGACTATGTTTACTTGAAGGTCAAAGCCCGAAAAATCTCGCTGAAGTTAGGGAACTATGCCAAGATGGCACCCAGGTTTTGTGGGCCCTTTAAGATACTAGCTCGAATTGGACCCGTAGCATATCAACTTGCACTTCTAGCTAATCTAAGAATTCATAATGTATTTCATGTTTCTTTATTGAAAACGTATATTCATGACCCTACTCATATGATTGATTGGAACTTGGTGTAGGTGGAACCCGAAGGCGAGTTCCAGGTGGAACCCCTGCACATTCTAGACCGGAGAGAAATAGCACTTCGAAACAGAGTTGTCGCTCAGGTAAAGGTGCAATGGAAGCACTTTAGTCCTGAGGAGTCCAGTTGGGAGTTGGAGGGAGATTTGCGGAAATCTCATCTAGCCCTATTGTAAGAAGGGAACGAACACTGAGGATAGTGTTTTACTGAATGGGGAAAGGATGTGACATCCCCCAAAATAAAATATTTTTGAAATTTAAAATTGTTGGAAATTTATTCCGTTTTTAGTAAATTCGAATTTGGATTTTTTTCCATTTATGGCAATTCCGAATTTGGTAATTGTAATTAATTATTTTGACTGTTGGGCAGAGACCTGATTTAACCCAACTAACTATTTGACTATGACACTTGTATGGAAACAAAATATTTTATATTGATTGCAGGGGGAGAAATGGAACAACCATGTTAAATTTAGCTGACCATGACTCCATGAGTGGGAAACATGTTGGAACTACCTCTAGGCTAATTATTACAAGTGGAAAATTAGTGATTTGGCCATTGGAAGCCTCTGAAAATCAGGGATTTAGAAAGCTGTGAAAATTCCCAAGGGAGGAAAAAAGACCTGGGCAAAATTGATAAATAGCATATGTGAGGAGGCAGGACACTGCCAAGTATGCGAAGAAAAGGGACTATGGATTTTCCTTGATGTTATAAGCACTGTTGAGTAAGTGTGAGGCAAGAGGATCATTGTTGGAATTTGTGAAAATTACTGAGGAGGATTCTTCCAAATTCGCCCTCATGGATTCATGGTCGAGCTAGGGGGTGAATTGAGCAAGACATTTTGGCTGCCTATTCTACGGTTGGGAGGAACGTGGCTATTCACTTTGTCTTCCTGCAAAACTGGTTCAGATATGTTGATCTACTCCTTCTCTGTGTTAAATAATCATTTATACTGGTGATATGTATATATTAATTCTGTATTGAAGTACTTCCATGGGAGAAATCTATCGTGTCATAATCCATTTCTGTAATAGGATTTTTTTTTTGGTTTTTAATCACTTCACCGCTTTATGACGGTGGATTGGTGGCCATATTGACCCTTCAAGACGTGAGGGTTTACTGTCAAGCGGTGGTCGCCTTAGCCTTTGCAGGCCACCAAATACCATCACTGCCCTGATTTAATTTTTCCTAAGTTCTAAGGGGCAAGTTTTGTTCCCATAAATACTTGAATCATATTGTAATTCCGGACACAGAGGGTGAGGTAGCTTGAAAGAATTTCTTGAATTGATTTGGTTGTTCCCTGTTTTGAAGGTTTTCTTTGCGATTATAATTTTTCTGTTATTGAGTTTGTAAACTCATTTTTATTTTTTGAGCAAGCACAGTAATTATTTGTTTTTACCAATTACGAACCCAGTCATTTATTTATTCCAAATTTATTTGTTGGAGCATGTGATTTTTAAAAAGAGGTTAAATACAAAATTGATATTTCAGCATTCAGGACTTGCTTTTTACATATATGCAGAGTTCCGTTGCTTTACCAAACACCGAAACCCGAAATTGTTGGGCCCACACTCTAATCTCTTTTCGCAATTCGACATTTCTTATTTCATTTTGTTTGTGCGTCAGGTGTTCGTAAACCCCGAAATTCCGAACCCCGAAGCCCCGAATCCCGAAACCCCGAAGTGCTGGTCCCACATTCCATTCACATTTTTCGCAATTTCGGAGTTGTTGTATGTTGGTGTCTGGCATTTGAAATCGTGAAATCCCGAACCCCGAAACCCCGAAGTGCTGGTCCCAAATTCCATTCACATTTTCACAATTTGGGAGTTGTTGTATGTTGGTGTTTGGCATTTGAAATCGTGAAATCCCGAACCTCGAAACCCCGAAGTGTTGGTCCCACATTCCATTCACATTTTCGCAATTCAGGAGTTGTTGTATGTTGGTATTTGGAATTTGAAATCGTGAAATCCCAAACCCCGAAACCCCGAAGTGCTGGGCCCACAGTCCTTCCACATTTTGCGATTCGGAAAATAGCGTGGTTTTTTGTTTTCTGTGTTCGGCATTTGTAATTGCTGAAACTCGATTGACCTCTGTTTTTTCACAAAATTGTAGGAACATAGTAGGAATTATTTGTTATAGGAACAACTCTAATACTGTAATGAATGGACTAGTAGAAACAATGGAGGATCTTCATCTGGGATAGAGGTAGAATAGAAATAATAGATCATATTACAAGTCACTTTGTACAGGGCATGACAATTACACAAATTATTGTATATGAAAGTATTAAACTAATTAAGAAGATCTTTAGCGCTATTTTTCTAAGAGTTCTGCTTGCGATGAGGTCATACACCTTTAAGTATTTGAATTTTCGTAATTAGACTATTGTTTAATGGAATAAACCATAGAGAACAGGATGGGATCCTTCGATTTAACTATGCTTGATGTGTAAGCTAATGGTGTGTAAGAATGAGACCCAAGTTAGGTAGATATACTTGCATGTTTATATTTTCTGTAAGTAAAGATGTAGGACTGTAGCACGTAACTGAGCTTTCCAATTATTAAACTAGAATCAAGATGAAACGATACCTATGACAGTGAATCGCTCGATATATATTCAGAGAAAGCTATAGGAATGTACATACTTATAGGTGGAAATAAGTAGAGATGTTAATGGTGAGTTAAAGCGAATTCCCTACAACAAGAATGATAATATATGCCTTTATACGCGCACATAGTAGACAGTCAAAATACCTACTGTTCTAGCAGTCTTGAAGATCCAACCTTGCAATTAAAAACATAATTAAATGTGCAGAACTAATTACTTTGACAATCCCAGACTCCTTGTCCTTCCAACTCTCAGTCGCCAAAACGCCAAAAGGGGCTTAGCGGTTCTTGATCGCCCTTATCCTCCATCCACGTGACCACCACTCTGTGACTACGCGCTTAACGTCAAAGCGCTACCGACTTTTCATGATTCAGGGAATCGTGATGTAAGCGTTCCTTCTTTTCTAGGTCCTTCAAACTCCCGGACCCCGAAATGCCGAAATCTCCCCCTTGAGAGATCAACGGTCCAGATTCCTCTTGAACCGATGACCATGATCCCAGTGGATTGACGATCCACAACCTTTCAGGATTTTCCCTAAACCTTGACGACCCGCGACGTGTCCTCCTTGATGAACGATGTCGATAATTTCGCAATTTCGCAAACCGAGAGTTCACGATGCAACAACTCCAAAATCACTTGCCGCTCCAAACCCCAAACTCTGAAATAGAAAAATTCAACACCTTAGAGTGTTGGAAGAAACTTGGCCTTAATCTCCTCGCTCCTCTGCAAGATCCAACGACTCTCGCAAATTCGACACTTCTTCCACGAATTGTTTCAACCATTCATACGTCTCCTCTCCTGGGGTGCTTCTAAGCACTTAAATCCCTCGAAACTTGGTGCGATCCTATGGCTCTTGGGATCTGAACACTCTTCCCTAAAGTGTCTCCACCATTCATTTTAGCTGCTCTCTTGCATGACCACCCAGAGGTTAAACTTTGTGCGCCCAGATCCTTTCTCTGAACCTCAAGGGTTCCTTCGACCTAAGTTTAGATATGGCCTATATACATATAAGTATGTTGGACTAGTTTGAAAGTTAAGGAAAGTGATAGAATTATGGAAAGAATTTATCCACATAATCTTTTCTATTCGAAGTAAACTAGACTGGTGTAATAATATCATTATCGACTGAAATGTATCTTACCCTCCCTTAAATTCTAAAGCTTAAACGAAATTGAATTGTGTCATAGAATTTTTTTTTTATGGTGAATTTGAGGTTCACTCGCAAGAAAACTTGGTCTCCAACCTCATAATTGCGGTCAACGCGATGCACATTTGTAACATCCATCTCTTGTGCATGTTGAGCAAACTTATTCTTTGAGGACACTTGCTTGCAAGTGATTCAGATTATTATACTATTAAACATTTGATTTTGATTATGAGGCATTATGGGTTGATGACATGTTTTTTTGTTGCATTGACTTAGACAGGTGTTATTGACTCGTTTTTACTGAGTGTGAAGGAATTTGGACCTCGAGGATGCAGAGGCATTGATGGAACCCCTTGGAATCTGGATTGATTCGAGGAGTGAACTATTGTGGTTTGATTGTTTTATATGTGATATTAGTGCATCTGATTAGATGATATGATTATGGATATATTTCTGACATGATTTGTTGATGATGAAGGTTGACGATATCTTGCCGACCAGAGTCACATGTGGATTAGAGGGGTCACGCACGACTACCAAAGATGTTGAGGGAGAGGTGTGGACAACAACCCTGCCACATCCTACTAGCACTCTCGTTGTGGCTTGAACTGTAGGTTAACGACTACCTAGTTCGATAAGACCCATGATGTTGTGAGGGACGACTGCGATAGTCACTCATGATGATTCTAAAGGGCATGCAATAAGGCAGGGGCATTATTCCTTAGAGGCCCTTAGTCTCTCGCAAGATCACCTGGCGGAGTATTGAATCTAGGGGTTTTTTATGTCTACCAAGTGAGTCAAGAGGCGAGTGGCACCCTTGGAGCATGTGGTGCATCCTGAAGGGCACGTCGGCAAGAAAAATGGAAAGAGGCAAGTGGCACCCTTCGAGCACGTAGTGCATCCTGAAGTGCACATCGCACGAGAGAAACAGAAAGAGGCGAGTGGCACCCTTGGAGCACCTAGTGCGTCCTGAATGACACACCGCGTTGTTATTTAATAATTGGATAAACCTAGATGGATTTAGGATGAATAATGTGTTAAGGATGATTTAAAACTTTTCCCCTAATAAAATGTCACCGAGCCTAGGAAAATAAAGTCTAGTTCTAAATTATACTTGTGATAAAAATTTTATCTATTTATTTAAATATATATATATATATATATATATATATATAAAATAAATAATAATGATAATCTTCATTAATA
>JZKD02S1672800.1:158505-171420 GCA_000966675.3 Picea glauca
TGAGTTTAAATAAAAGAAAGGAAAGAGGGAAATCTACAATAATTAGGAAACTAGGAAAAAGCCGGAAACATAAAAAGAAAGGGGAAACACAAGGAAAAAACATATAGTCTAACTTAGTAAGGTATTTATCATTTAATAACTTTCTAATTTAAACTCAACTAGTAAATTAATAAGGGGGAAAGTCATTAAAACTTGTAAGGGGATATGGGGACACCTAGGAGCGATTCTAGGAGTGCCTTTAGGTGAGTGAGGGAAATGGGGTAATTAATTAATTAAGTAATGAAATTAATTTATGGAGGAATGAAGGGGATGGGTGACACTTCTAAGGGGAGTATTTTTGTGGATTAATTTATTAGACTTTAAATTAAATGGGATTTTGGGAAAGTAAGGGACTTCAAAACTCTATATAATGTAGGGAGGATAAGGATGATGGATCTCTTCTGTTATGCATAACGTTACGCTGCATAAATTTATACTTGACTGACTTAGTTTGTGGGAGTTGGGATACCCATCTCGGTAAGGAGTGGTATCTCGGCCTTGCGAGGCGAGCTGGGAGCTAGCTAATTCTTTGATTAGTGTGCATGGCCGCTTTGCGGGTTGGGGGGATAAGGGGGAAGAAGAGTACCCCTATCGTTGGTTGGGAGGTACCACTGAAGTCTCATCGGTCGACAAGCGGGAGTTGCACGAAGCATGCAAGACATCAACTCAGAGTGGGCGATTGGGTAACGATACACTTCCTTTATTTCTGCATGGTAGATTGTTAGTATGATTTATGCTTTTAATTCTGCATGTTTAATTGGGTAAGGAAAATGATTGTCTTAGCATTCTAGTTGATGAATGAAATTTTCCCATAGCCTTTAGCTCAATGATTGATTGATTCCCATGACCTTCGATTCTCAACATGTCTTGATCGCCCTATGGTTTATTGATTTGTGATGATTGCGGTTGTTTTTTCCTTTCATCCCTAGCTCATCAGTCCTCACCTGAGCAGTCATCTAGGAGCCTGATCTACGATCGTCACTTCGGTGTTAATAGACCTATGGTTCTAAACACCCTGCTTTTCTTTGCGTGGATGATGAGCGAAGGATGTTCCTTCCAGTCGTGTACCTTTGTTGGTTGTTCTTGGTCGAGTGTTTGTCTTGCGCCTTCTTGCAATTGATTTCCTCTGCATTTGTTCATCTCCCCTGCGATCAACTTAATACCTTCTGCATTTTTGTATCACCTCTGTGCTCTCGGAGGGTATTTTATTCTCAGTGATTTTCATGACAGTTTCCAGCTCTTGAATGGAAAAATCTTAGCGTGCCCACTTGAGGACAATGTATATTTTAAACTTTGTGACTGTGATGAAATTCTTTTATTGTGAGCTACCCATTGTTTGACAACGATGTTATTTTTAACTACTCGTGATTGTGTTTGAACATTCTGACAACGTTTTTACCCCTCTTTTGGTTGCGAGTTTAGCCATTTACTTCCGACGAATTTACTCATTTTATTGACAACGATTTATCTTATGTTAAACTCAGCGCTTGATAACACTCCCTATTAACACTCGGCTTTTAGTTTTTTAAACCCAACAATTTTTTTATGTCAACACTCTACGATAAATTATAGTGGTAATTTGCGATGGTGCTAAGTTACTACAATAATTTTTACCACAATGTTAGTACAAAGGCTTGTGCTACTACTTCCTTTCACGTTTTATTTCCTTATTACACCGCATTCCCAGACCTCGTCTGGTTAAACTCTCCTTAGCAAATAGCCCTTTTATTGTCATACCTGTCACTGATTTGCCTCCTTCCCTTCACAAAGGAACTCGACAATGGAAATTGGTACAACGAAATTTTAAATCATTTGCATGACCTTTCTTACTGATGTTATTCTCTGTTTGTGTATCATTGAGTAGTAGATACATTACGTTTTTATTTTCTATGATATGAAATTGAACTAGAATGTCTTATTTTTATTGAATGGTATGTCTGCTCATTACCTCTTACAAACAATCGTTTTTATTTCTTTATTTCTAGGGTGTGTTTGTACAACAATTTACTTATTTATATGATGACAACAATGTAATTTATTTTGGGGGTGTTTTTGCACTGCGATTTTCATAATTAAATGATGACATTAATGTAATTTCTTGTTGGTGTGTCTCTGTACAACAATTAGCTTATTTAAATGATGATAGCAATGAAAATTCTTGCTAGTGTGACTCTGTACAATGATTTTATTATTTAAATGATGACATCCATGTAATTTCTTGTTGGTGTGTCTTTGTATAGTGATTTTTCTTATTTAATGATGAAAACCAAGTAAATCCCTTCTGGTGTGTCTCTGTACAATGATTTTTACTTGTTGCCTGGCAAGGGTACCCTCATTTGGAAGCATTCCTTTAATGATGGTCTGCGTTGAATGCTTGCCTCCTTTTTTTTAACATCATTTGACAACGAAATTATATCTCGATTGTTATGAATGCATCACTGAATGCGTATTAACATCCTTTTCCAGTAAGATTATATTAATGACAACCACCATTTTTGTAATTGATTAGAACAACATTAATTTGATTAGAACTGCATTAAATTGATTAGAATAACATTAATTTTACTAGAACTGCAATAAATTGATTAGAAAAACATTAATTGATTAGAACATCATTATGAGACAACATTAATTTGATTAGATCAACCCTTATTATGTTTAGACAAACTTTACTTAAATCGATCACCTCTAGATTAACTTAGACCAGAATTGACGATTTAGTTTTCGTATTAATTTAACCAGATTCATCCAAATAGATTGTATTATTGTTTATAGTTTTAGTATTGATCACTTAGACTTTCTAATTTTATTGTATTTAACGTTTAATTAGAGGGTGCATTAATGGCTATTTGTAAATTAGACATGCTCTTTTAGAATGGTAACCAATGTTAAAATAGATTATAATCATTGACTAGTTTAGACTGGATGAATGGTTGGGTCATTGATGATGTCATGTATTGGCTTGTGTCATCCCTTGTTGTCATCCTCCAGCTTTTTGTCGACCTGTTGTTGGGGTATGGGTGTGATTTTCCTTGGATTTTCGGATTCTACCATGTCGAATTATCTAGAGTCCTCGGTCCATATAGGATGTGTTGTACCAAGGTTATTGACGCGTTTATCACCTGGGGACGACATGATTCCTGATGAGGGGATCATGGCACACCCTATTGGATAACAACGATCAAGAACTTGGTCGGATTCGGTGCTTTCTGTGTGAGTGTTGTCGAGCGTTGTAAGTTGCCTTAAGTGCATGGGTGGAATGCCTTCTTGCGTTTGGTGTGCACACCTTGAGGTCTAGTCTTGTTCGTCAAGGTCATTGTGTCGGGAGGGGGATGTTGTCCCTTAGCTTGTATCCATGGTATTGTCTACGTCGGGTGGGTCGTTGTTCCTCCTTGTTGTTCTACGCATGTTTCTCTCAGTTTCTCTTGTGCTAGAGCATGAAGTCATTGTTGTCTATTTCTTGGACTACATGCTTGCGTTCGTCGTCAGTTGTGTGGTTAACTGTTGTCGACGTCACCTTCTTTCCTTTAACAAAAAAAAAATTTGCACCTCTGCTTCACTTGTATCATAACGAAAAGGTCGTTACAACATCAACATGACTCTTCTGCCAATCTTGCGCTTTAATCCTTTGTGTTATCATTTTCATTTGTTATTCCATTTCTTGGATCACTTCTGGTCCTACCAGGACCCTATCCTCAACTCAATCCTAGCTTAATGACGTCTGACACGGTCTCCCATAAAGAAAATCAAATGGTGCCATCTTAATGGTACTTTGATAATTTTTGTTGTATGAAAACTCTACCAGTGGCAAGAAATTCTCCCAATGCTTTTGTTGGTCCATTAGATACATATGAAACATATCTCCCAAAATTTGGTTCATTCTTTCTGTCTTCCTATCGGTCTGTAGGTGATACACTGTACTAAATTTTAGTTGCATACCTGGTCCAAAAAACGTCCCATAAACATCGATCCTCTATTGGATATGATCCTTTTTTTCATGCCATGCAATTTCACAATCTCGCTGAAAAAAAATCTAGCTATGTCTAGCGCCTGATACGTCGTATGCAGATGAATAAAATGTGCACTCTTCGTTAGAGTGTCAAATACCACAAAAATCGAATCATGTATCCTTGTCGTCAGTGGAAATCCAACTATAAAGTCCATTGAAATGACCTCCCATTTCAATTCAGGGATAGCTTGTGGCTATAATAATCTTGTTGAATGTATATGTTCAAATTTCATTTGCTGGAATTCTAGACATCGTGCCACATAACTAACTATGTATACTTTCATTCCTTTCCATAAGAATAAAGGCTTAAGGTCTTCCCTAATCTTTGTGACTCCCGTATGAGAAATATATATTGCTCGATGAGAATCACTTAAGATCAAATTTATCAATTCGTCATTAGGAGTTATGTAAATCCTATTATTATACCTCATCAATCCATCGATGTCCAATCTATATCCTTCAAACTTTGGTACCATCATGTTGTCTTGTCCGATATTTTCCTTAACATATTTATACTCGTCATCATCAAACTGTATAGTCAAAATCTTCTCTCGAAGATTCATCTGAAGATGAATCAATGAGAATATGTGTTGTCTCTGACTCAACGCATCTGCCACTATGTTCACCCTTCCTTTAATGCACACAATCTTAAAATCATATTCGCTAAGTAATTCTGACCAACGCCTTTGTCGTGTGTCCAAGTCACTCTGCCTAAATATGTGCTACAGTCCACAATGATCTATTTTTAGTTTTCATTTTTGTCCAATTAGATAGTGTCTCCACACTCTTAAGTCATACACATTGGCCAATAACTCCAAATCATGGGTTGCATAGTTCTCCTCATGCTTTCTTAATTTCCTTGAGATGTAGGAGATCACTCGATCGTCTTGCTTCAAGACTCTACCTAAACCTTCCTTGGATGCATCTGTGCATCTCAATTCCTTTTCCATGTTGGGGACCTTTAGTATAGGTGCTATCTTCAACAACCCCTCGAGTCTTTGAAATGCTTCTATGTACTTCTGGGTCCACACAAAATTATTATTTTTCTTCTACAATTTCGTGATTGGATTTGCTATCTTCAAAAAACCTTCGACGAATTGTCGGTAATATCTTGCTAAAAACATAGAGCTACGTACTTCTTGTATGTTTTTCGGCGCATTCCATTCGATAATATGCTCTACTTTTGTGGATCCATAGCTA
Source organism: Picea glauca (assembly GCA_000966675.3). Taxonomy (NCBI): domain Eukaryota; kingdom Viridiplantae; phylum Streptophyta; class Pinopsida; order Pinales; family Pinaceae; genus Picea; species Picea glauca. The sequence continues at coordinate 163,754 of JZKD02S1672800.1, forward strand.
TACCACTGGATATAATGTGCCCCAAGTAATGAATCTTCGTTCGGTAGAAAGAACATTTTGATAGTTTCTCATATAATTTGTTTTCCCATAAACACTGTAGTACCAATTGTAAATGTTCGTCATGTTCTTATTTCATCTTTGAATATATCCGTATGTCATCAATGAATACTTGAACAAACTTTTCCAAGTATTCACAGAACACTCGATTCATCAAGCTCATGAATACCCTCGGGGAGTTTGTTAGTCCAAAAGGTATAACAATAATTTCATAGTGTCTGAACCTTTTCTTGAATGTGGTCTTAGGAATTTCTTCCATTTTAATTTGTAACTCGTGATATCTTGATCTAAATTCAATCTTTGAAAACATCATCACGCCCTTCATTTGATCAAACAAGTCATCTATTCTTAGCAATGTATACTAGTTCTTGATCGCTGCCTTATTCAATTGATGGTAGTCAATAGAAAGTCTCCACGATTCGTCCTTCTTTCTTATGAAAATAAAAGGCGCACCCCAAGGTGACACACTTGGACGTATAAGTCCCAGACCCAACAAATCCTTCAATTGCATTTTCAACTTCTATAACTCAAGCGTTGACATCCGATAAGGTGCCCTGGCTATCGGTTCAGTTCTAGGCTTCAGTTCGATTGTAAAATCCAATTCTCTTTCGAGCGACAAACCTGGTAACCCTTCTGGGAACACGTCAACAAACTCTTGTACTACCAGGAGGTTTTCTAATCCTTCCTCCTCTCCCTTGTTGTTTAGCTCTAAGATTTCATATAAATCCTTTGTGCATGCTCTTTTGTAGCTGTAGGGAAGAAATGAACCTCAAGGATACTCCCCGGTTTATTCCCACAATCACTCTTCTCTACCCCACGTCATTGGTCAAATTTAACCATTTCGTCTTACAATTAAGTATTATATCATGAGATTCCAACCTGTCCATATTGATCACTATGTCGTAATATCCTAAGATCATGACATAGATGTTGGCCTTCATTACAAAATTGCCCAAATTAATGCTATAGTCTGTAACCCTTCCTCGAACCTTCTGTTTGGCACCCGAATCCATTTCTACGTACCTAAACTCATCCTGATCGACTTCCTTTACATTAATTATTTTTAGTGTTGCACTATAAATAAAGCTCTTTGTAGCATCTATATCTACCAAAATAATTAAAGTTTGGTCGATGATTGTACCTGACGTCTCGAGCACAGTGGATCGGTGCTCGGCTTGACAATTATTCACCGCTGCATGAATCCTGTGGGATTTTCCCAAATCTCCAACTGTAGTGTGTCTTGTTGATCCAACCTATCTGGCCTTCTCAATAGGAAAATATCTCTAGTAATGTGGCTCTCCACACATCCAACATCCGGTCTTCGATTCAGTATTCTTAGTTCGCGAAGTAGAAGTTGTTGGCCTACCAGTCTAAGATGTTGGTCTGTTCTACTGAACACGCCTAAACTTCTACTTTGTGGGTGACACTACTGCTTATGCGGTGGTCCTCTGTAGGGAGTCCTCTATTGAGGATTCAGTCATTGTGGTGTTATGAACGTGGATCCTATCAACCTATCTCAATTCCCTGATGTATTCTTGAATGGTGTTTGCTGCTGCTTCACACTTGATGTCGTCTGTCCCATTGGTCTTACAGGAGTCCTACCCTGACCCCCGTGGGTCAACTCTTCCTCAGCTATGAGGGCCTTCTGGACTGCATCGTGCAACATTTGAGGCATTAGGATCCTCACCTTCGCAAAAATGTTGAAGTTAAGGTCAAACACAAACTTGTTGAACTTTAGCTTCTCCGTGTTCAGGTGTGGAACATACTAAAGTAGCTCCATAAATTTGGCCTCATACTCTGGCATCGTACGACCACATTTTCGTAAGGCATTTAACTCATTGAGCTAGCGCTCGATGAATTCCTTTGACAAATACCTCTCTCACAATCGCTCCTCGAACAGTGCCCATGACACATTCTTGACGACCATGTTTAATTGTGGTAGGAGCATCTTCCACCAAATAAGAGTGCTCCCCTTCATCTGAAAGACCGCCATGCAGACCTTCATGTTGGAGGTATAATCGCGAAGTGAAAATCACATTGCCATGTTTTCCAACAATGCATCGGCGGCTAAACCATCCATGGCACACATGAACTAGGGAAACTTAACCTTCTCGAATTCTCTATGAATGCTACCACTACCATCTAGAGCATGCTGTGAATCCTCATTGGGTACAAGAGCCTTGGCCTCATCTCTATCTAGTCGGTTAATCAAGGCCTGTCACATCGTTTGAAAGGATCTATCAAACCAACGACATCCCCCATAACAAATTGCTCTCATCCAATGACTTGTTCTTCTCCTTGAGGGTTAGATCCCTCTGGAGTGGATGCTACTAGAGGAGTTCACCTCCTCCCCTAACACCACGTCATCTACCTCCATGGTTTCCTCTAACCATGATTACCTTCATGAACAAATTTCAATTTTAATTAGCAATAAGTTATTAATCAAGTGTTTAATATAGTGGAAGTCTTAATGATTCCAAGTCGCGGGGTTGAACCTCACTCTGATACCATATGTAACGACCCCTCCCTTACGACAACAAATAACGATGTGAAAAAGGTAGACTTTTTTTTGTCCGCATTAGGAAATTAAAATCGACACAACATAATTGATAGAAACACAAGTGAGACATCATCATAATTTACTAACAACACAATCAACACATTAACATAATTAATAGAGACACATCATGTATTAATCAATACATAATAAAAATCATCAAGTTTATCTGAAAGCAACATCATTATCGACCAATCAACATTTATCAAAAGGAAACTACCCACCCAACCTATCCTGCATGGTTAGGACCTCCATGGCACATAAGAAATGCTCAAGTCGAGGATTCATCCGATTGATTTTGACCACTTAAGGTCTCAGGATTGGCAATTTTTCTGAGGACCAAGGAGATATCTAAATCCCACTAATATAATCAAGTCGAGAATCATCTAGATCAATCAATCCATCTTAATTATCAGTTATAAAAGTGTGACAAAAATTCTATTACAACATGCATCAATTAATGGACACAATTAGTCATCTGTGAAGCATTCCATCAAAATTCCAACTACTATAACATGTATCAATTTAATTGATGCAAATTCTACCTATAAAACATTCCATCAATAGTCCAGCTACAATTTGCATACATCAATTGAAAAGATGCAACTACAACCTATGCAACATTCCAACATAACCACAATTTAAGACTAGATATATCAACTATACTTATCCATTAATTTTCAAGGCGTAATTTTCACGTAAAACTAAGAGAAATTGTGCGAGAGAACAATACATAAAGGTAATAAGAACCACAAGAGCATGAGCCCAATTCCTTAGAAGTATAATTGTCTAAAATATATGTAGTAATAGCTACTTGCACATGTGAACATTGTCAATAAAAATTTTCCAGTCAAATTATTTTTTCCCAATGTTAGTATCTAGCTCATAGATATGATTGAAAAGCATAGGTTTATCTAGCATGCAAGGATACATAATTCAAACTTGAAATGCAATATAAGCAATTTTTATTAAGTAAGCATAGTTACTTCAATTTCCAATAGTTTGGAATTTAGTAAGATCAACTACATTCAAGTAATAGTACATATAAGGAGTTCAAGACATAGATAAATCTATTTACTAAAAATGTTTTCAGTGCAATTGTAAATATGCAATAAAGAAATAGTTACCGACAATTTAAATACAAAAACTAGATGCTAAAAGAGAAATGTAAGTAACATTACAAATCAATAGCATCACATGGATATACCTATTTGCAATATAATATACAATATGGCTAGAATACTAAGTGCAATTTAAAACAAATTAAAATTAGGGCATGGAAATGAGTTTGTGAGTAAAAAGGAAAAATACAAAACCTTACGAATTGATAATAGTACAATAATATATTCAGTCTTGGTGTAATAGCTTTAATGAGAACCAACCCGTGGTTGAAATCCATCTGCCATCGACAACAACCAACAACCTCCAGTCAGTGCAATTGGAAGTCCAAATGCCAAGCATGGAAGCATATAAGATGGTAGCTAAGAATGGTCGTCGTCCCATAGAATCTGTGCGGGAAAAGAACAATTATAAGGTATGATGCGCGAGTGAGATGAGCTATAATCGCGGAAATAAATTCTCGGTGGGTAAATTCGTTGCACGAAAGGCGCACTAAGAAACTCCGAAATCTGTCAATGAAAGAGAAAGAAGATGGGCTCACTCAGAAAGCCCAGTTCTATCAATGGAATGAGAAAGGAGAATGGGCGCACTAAGTAAACCCATATTTGGTAAATGAAAGAACAAACAAGATGGGTGCACTCAGCAAGGCCGGTTGTATCGATGGAATGCGAAAGGAGAATGGGGCACTTAGCAAACCCATATTCGGTAAATGAAAAGAGCAAAGAAGATGGGTGCACTCAACAAGCCCGGTTATGTCGATGTAATGAGAAAGGATAATGGGCGCGCACTCAAAAATCCCATATTCGGTCAATGAAAGAGTAAATAATATGGGTGCACTCAGCAAGCTCGGTTCTGTCGATGGAATGATAAAGGATAATGGGAGCACTCAACAAACCCATATTCGGTCAATGAAATATCAAAGAAGGTGGGTGCACTCAACAAGCCCGGTTCTATCGATGGAATGAGAAAGGAGAATGGGCGCACTCAACAAACCTATATTAGGTTAATGAAATAAAAAAGAAGATGGGCGCACTCAACAAGCCCAGTTATGTCGAAGGAATGAGAAAGGAGAACATGCACACTCAACAAACCCATATGCGGTCAATGAAAGAGAAAAGAAGATGGGCGCACTCAAAAAAATTGGTTCTATCGAGGGAATGAGAAAGGAGAATGGGAGATCTCAACAAACCCATATTCGGTCAATGAAAGGGCAAAGAAGATGGGCACACTCAGCAAGCCCAGTTTTGTCGATGCAATGAGAAAGGAGCAAGCCCAGTTCTGTCGATGCAATGAGAAAGGAGAATGGGCGCACTCAACAAACCCAATTTTGTCAATGGAAGAGTAAGGGAAAAACGAAATAGGCTAACGGTAATTCGTTTTCCTTTAAAACTCAGACGAGGGGTTCTTCCAAGAAAGGGAACAAATTTGATTTTTAACAGTGATCAAATTCCTTTAAAACTCAGAGCATGGGATCTCATCAAGAAATGAAAACGAATTTGTTTAAAACAACGATCAATTCTTTTAAAACTCAGAGCATGGGGTTCGCCCAAGAAAGAAAAACAAAATTATTTTTAAAAACAAATGCAACAGGTAGCACTCTCAAATAAAAAGGTGTGGAGGAGCTCCGATAATTAGTAGTGATCGTGTCTGCTTAAATCCCAACTGTATTCCTTCTAATATATAATCATTTCAGAAAACGGTAAGATTCCATGGATTGTGAAAGGAAGATAACGATTGAGAATTTCTAATAATCAAAATTTGATGGCATCCCATCTAAAAGTTTATTCCAATTTACACAAACATCAATAAAAACTGCCCAACTCAAATTTTGAAATCCATTACAAATTAAAACAATATTTAAATCCATATAATTTTTTTTAACTTAATTACAAATACAATTTTTTAATGAGAATACCCTAAAACCCATAATTCTACCCAAAAATTCTGCAGCATAAATTTACCCATAGCTCGTCCGTTTCTTTTCACTCTGGACCATTTTCTTTATACGAGTTTACTCAAGAACACCTCCCCACTTGCACAATTAATTCATTTTTTAATTGTCACTCTCTCCCCAAGATATACATGTAATTACATAATATAAATTAATTAAAAGTCAAATTCTCTCACCCTTCCTAAACATGTAATTACATAATATAAATTAATTAAAAGTTAAATTTTCTCACCCTTCCTAAAAGCGCTCCTTATTCTAGATACCTTTCTATGCATACATCTTCTTTCAGCTTTATTCATTTCTTATCTTAAATTCCAATTTGGTATTTTCTTGCACATATATGTATTAAATCAATCTTTAGGTTTATTTCATTTTTCTTAATTTCTTAAATTGATTTACCTCATTCCAATTCTGATTTAGTTAATAAATTAGTTTTAGTCTTCTTACCAACTTAGGCATAATTTTTGAATAGGCTTAGACTTTCATTTGGGGATTCACAATTAATAATTTCAATCTTTAATTGATTAATTAAATCCAACAATGCTTAAATATTTTACAAGGTTTAATTATTCGCTCAATGTTTTCTCGGCCACCTAGATTCTTTGACTCAAGTTTTATTTCCACGACGTTCCCTTCAAGACTCACTCCATGCTCCAAGGGTGCCACTCGCCTTTGCCTGGTTTTGGTAGTTGTCTAACCCTTGGAGTCAACACTCCATTCCGGATACCTTGTGAGAGACTAAGGGCTTGTAAGGAATAAGGACCACGTCTTATTGCATGCCCCTTAGAAATCTTCGTGATCGATTGTCGTAGTATGCCCTCACAATATCGTCGACCTCTTGAACTAGGCAATCATTAGCCTACAATTTGAGCCATGGTGGGAGTGCTAGTAGGCTGTGACAAAGACTCTGACACACCTCTCCCTCAATATTTGGTCTATGTGGATGGCCCCTTTAATCCTTACGTGAGTTATATTAACAAGCATTCGTCAACCTACATACATTAAAAAAACACTATCAATGATCCATATACAACATCATAATATAATCGATCATATGTCACATATGCATAAATGAAATACTCAAACCAATACAATCCACTCCCTGGCTCAATTGAGAGTCCAAAGAGGTCCATTGATGCCCAGGACATTCACAATCCATCAAGTGTTCTGCACACTCAGGAAACTCGTCAATAATATCTGTCAATACACATATATCAAATAACATAAAATCATAATCCATCAACATCATCATAATAATCCATAAGAAAAACAAATAACTATGCACTATAACTGGATCACTTGCACGCACATGTCCTTAAATAATAAGTCAATAATAGGTGATCGTAAGAGCGGGATGTTACAAATATTCACACTCTCAAAATCAAAATTCACAGTTTCTTCATTTATATTTGTAGTTATTTGTCCAAATTTAATGGAGGGTAAAATCATGAAGATGGGTAACACGTTTTCTTGTTTTATGACCAAAAAAACTGTATTTTCACAAGTTCTTCAACTTTCGTCATACAAAAATATTTTTTTTATTTAGAATTTCACTTTACAGTAAAAAAAAAACTTGTGAATAATTTTGTTATATTTCTAATGACTAGTTTTCAATTTTTTTTTATCAAGATTTGATATGTCAATTTGACAATTGTTTAAAAGTATGTTCCTTAAACATGAAAATAATGATAATGAGTTATTGTTTTCCACAACAATGTATCTATTATTAAACTTATGTTTTTAAGAAATGAAATATACTGCAACAATCTTCAGAGACTCTATTTTATTGTGACTATAATTTTGAATCTAACGAATGAATATTATAATTTCTAGAATTTTTTAAAGTTGACCGAGATGAAAACGTTGCTGATTTTAAACATGTGTTTTTCTACACCTTGTATCTATCTTAATTTTTACTTAAAAGTAAAATCTAAAAATACCCTTTTGAAGAGAACAGTTTAACAATTATGAATATAATTTTTC
>JZKD02S1672800.1:171470-183014 GCA_000966675.3 Picea glauca
TAGGAGTCCGCTACCTCCAAAGATGAAGTAAGATGGAGAGAATTTGCAGTTTCCTGCAAACAGTCTCATTTTCAAGTTTTCGGCCGAAATATTCTTTCGGTCGAAACCTAGTTTTGAATGGAATCCGTTAAAAATAAACGTTTCGGCCGAAATATGCTTACCACGGGAAAATAATTCATCCAAAAAACATTGTACATGAATTTCGAGGGCACCGTTAAATTTAACATGAAAATTTTCGGCCGAAAAATATTTCGGCCAAAAAATATTTCGGCCGAAAGAAACATTTGTTCGGCCGAAAAATTGCCGCTAGAAATTTTGGAGACCCGATTGTCACGAAAGTGTTACCTAGATTCATGATTTTACCCTGGAATTCAGTAACATCCTGCTCTTGCGAGCACATGTTATTGACTTATTATTTGAGGACACTTGCGTGCAAGTGATCCGGTTATTGTATATGGTTATATGTTTCTCTTATGGATTCTTATGATGATGTTGATGTATTATGATTTATGTTTTTTGATATCTATGTATTGACATATGCTATTCACAAGTTTCCCCTGAGTGTGCAGTACACTTGACAGATTGAGGATGTCGATGGTATCAATGGACCTCCTTGGACTCCAGATTGAGTCAGGGAGTGGATTGTATTGGTTTGAGTATTTCATTTTTACATATGTGACATATGATTTATTATATTATGATGTTGTTTATGGATCATTTCCAGTGTTTCATTGATGGATGCAGGTTGACGATTGATTTCTAATCTGACTCACATAAGGAGTAAAGGGGCTATGCACATAGACCAAATATTGAGGGAGAGGTGTGGAAACGTCCCTGTCACAACCTACTAGCACTCCTATTGTGGCTCAAATTGTAGGTTAATGGTTACCTAGTTCGAAAGGTCCATGACGCCGTGAGGAAAGACTAAGACAGTCACTCACAAAGATTTTTAAGGGGTTCACAATAAGGAAGGGTACTTATTCCTTAGAATCTCTTAGTCTCTTGCAAGGTCGCCCGAATGGAGTGCTGACTCGAGGGGTTGGAAAACTACCAAAACCAATCGAAGGCGAGTGACACCCTTAACACATAGTGCGTCTTGAAGGGCATGTCGCGTAAATAAAAGTGATTCAATGAGCCTAGGTGGCATAGAAAAACATGAGCGAATAATTAACTTTGTAAAATCTTGAGCACTGCGAGATCAATCAATCAATCAATTAATTAATTAAGGATTGAATTTATTAATCATAATTCCTATAAGAGTCAAATCCTTTGCAATTAAAAATTTAGTTAAGCCCAAGTCTAAGTTAGTAAGAAGACTAAAAACTAAATTTATAAATTAAATAATGAGGGGATGAAGTTTAAGAATTAAAGGAAAATAAAATAAATCTAAATATTGATTTAATACACATATGTGAAAGTAATTATCAAATTGGATTTTAAGGTAATAATGGAATAAAACTAAAGGAATGGGTACGCATAGAAATAAATCTAGAGTCTAGTTAACACTAGTCTAACTAGGAGAAGATTCATATTTTAACTCAACTCAAATTTTGTAAGGCGTCATTCATTAATTGGAAATAAGGGGAATAAAGAGACAACTAGGAGTGATTTTAGGATGGGTGAGGGAAATTGACTTTTATTAAAATAAAATGTAGATTTTATTGTGAAAATTGGGGAAAGGGCGACATGTGTAAGGGGCAGATAATTCTAAATTATTTTAATTAAAAAGAGAATTAATTGTGCAAGTGGGGATGAGTTATGGGAAATTTCTATAAAACAAATGATTGAAATGAGCAATGGATCACGTGGGTTATGGGTAAGGTTATGCTGCATAAATTTTGACTAGTTTTACTTGTGAGAGTTGGGATACCGAGCTTGAAAGTGAGTGGTGGCTCTATTGATCCGGATTATTTTCGGCACAAAATGAGAGTGGAGATATAATAAATAAATACACAGATATATCACAGATATCCAATAATATAATAGAAATGTATCAGATATACAATAATACCCAATTTCTATTAATGTACGGAATGTACAGAACTGTAAAAACACAGAGTGAAAGACTCGCTAGAATGGTGACAACTTATCTTTGAGAAGATATGTGACAATTACTCACATTCACAAGAATATGATTTTTACAATGAGGCTTCAAAGGACCTTTTAACATAGGTAAAATTCAAAACCATAACCCTGGAAGATGAAAAGACAATAGGTTTGCAAGCCCCGATGGGGGTAGTTGATACACCAACTTTCCGGGGGCGTAACTTTTTCATATGATCTCCATTTGCGATGCTCGATACACTATTGGGAAGGTCTAACCGATAAGAAAATTTTTCTACTGGCCCATGTTAGTTCTCTTGATAATTAACTAGGCCACAAATCTCCAAAAAACGTCGTTTAGGGCCTCAAAACGGCCCTGGAAGTTTGGAACCCGAAACACTACTGAAAAACTTCCACAATGGAAAACTATTTTTTGAGCATGTGGAATAGGTGGGTGGCCACCGATATCCAGCTGGGTAAATCCTCTGTCCTTAGGAATAAATGGTATCCATTGTGTTGAGTTCTTGAGGGATAGAGGGAAGCGTTTACTGAATTTCAATCTTGGTGAGATGCTTGCCTTGTCGTAGATGTCATGCTGCTTGGTTTGTGGAAGGCTATCACGAACCTATTGCTGGCGGGGTGTAATCTGTTCAACCAGTCGGGATACCTGAGATTAATGTGTGCAGAAGTATTTTTTTTTCTTTTCTTCAATCTTGTCGACCTGCTTCTATTGGATAGAGGTGCTTGGTCTGAGGTTGTAGTGGTTGCAGTATCCTTTTGTTCACCTTTCAAGAAGATTGTGAAGAAGATGAATTTTGTAGTATGAGATACTACCTTGTGGTATTTTTTAGGTGGGAAAATAGTTGAAACTATCTCTTGTATTCTGTAGAGATGACCCCTCAGAGTAACAATGACACTATAGGGTCGAGACTCATAAATAACATGGTTCTTCCACATATATGGTTGGACCAAGAGAACATCACAGACATCCAACGGGGCAACATCACATAATACCTCATCCTTGAAGGGATTAAGGCCATATGACAATCAACACTATTGACTAACACAAAGATCTCATCCCTGGCGAACTCACCTGATGTTGTGTGGTTAGGGGTGTGGTGTTGTCGACAATCTCAACTATTTGACAACCTCTTCTGAGATGAGGTTCTTCTAGATTCCGCTATCAACAATCAAATGCAGCGGGGTCTGCTTCACCCACATCTATGAATATAAAAGGAGGTCCCCTTCTTTAGGATCTGTTGGTTCTTTGGGTTGAATTGTTATGGTTGCGACAATAGCAGTGGGGTTTTCCTCGATGATCTGTCTTCTTTTAGTATTTTCTGCATCAAATTATGAATCACGATTCGACTCGTCTTTGATCTCGACCACCAATGATTGTTTTGAGAGACATTCATCGGTGTTGTGCTAGGGGATTTTGTGGAAATTGCACCATTTTCCAGTGTCCTTCGTCTTCTCGTGACCCTTGTTTTCCTGTGGCTTAGACTGGTTTTCAGGAAGCTATTTGTCAGGGCCTTCTTTCTTATACTTTGGTTGTTTCGGATTTGCAGATCTAAACTCCCGTTTGTTCTGGTGTCTAATTTCTGTTCGATTTTAACATAATATAGATATGCAACACCAAGTTATGAGATATCCAGAGAATACATTTCAGTTTAGATGTATCTTTGTAGAGCCCCGCAGTATTAGAGAAACAAATTTCACTCAGAGTCTTTGATACCCAGATTGGTGCGCAAGGTATGGAAGATATTGGTGAACTATGACACTTCTTGACCCCTCTCTTGCTGTAGTGTGGTCCATCTCATGTACTGGTCTTCATAGTTTCCAATAGGGTAATATTGTTCCTTGACCGCATCCACAAACAAATCCCAAGTGGAGTCAACCTCATATATTTCAGACTCCTCTATGGAACTTTTCTCCCAGTAAATTTCCCACCAATGTTTGACATGGGGGAGAGCCTTAAGGAGTGCGAAGGTGATTTTTTCCATGTCAGAAAAATGGTGAACAAAAAAATAAGCTTCTAGTAGATTTAACCATTTGCCTAGGGTATCCACATCTATCTGACCTTCAAATACGGGAATATTAAAATTAACCTGTACCTTGAAAGGCGAGGTGCCTCCAAAGTAGCCACTGGATAAAGACACGCCTATTGTTATCGAAAAGCGTTGAAGGATGTGGGAAACATTCTCCATCATTTCATCCGTCTCTTGCATGAGAGATTGCTCAAGCAACATATTAATAGAATCTTATGCTCAATAATTTTTATTTTCTTTTTCCATGGAGAGTTTCTTGGGCATGCGAGAGCAATTTTCCTCAAGAGAGACAATATCGAGACCCAAATTTCTAGACTCAGACCTCGTCGGGGACATGCACTAAAAAACGATCAAGAGAAGCTTTCTCTGATACCATTGATCCAGATTATTTTCAACAAGAAATGAGAGCAGAGGTATAATAAAGAAATTCACAAAGATATCACATATATCCAATAATATAACAAAAATTTATTAGAGATGAAACCATAAACATTGAGATACAGTAATACCCAATTTCTATTAATGTGCGAAATGTACAGAATTGCAAAAATACAGAGTGAAAGACTCGTTTGAATGGTGGAGTCTTATCTTTGAGAAGAGATGTGACGGCTACTCACATTTGTAAGAATATGATTGTTACAATGAGGCTCCAAAGGTCTTTTTAACATAAGTAAAATCGAAAACCCTAACCTTGGAAGATGAAAATCCAAAAGGTTTATGGGCCCCAATGGGGGTAGTTGATAAGTGAACTTCTCGGGGGCATAACTTTTGCAGACGATCTTCATTTGTGGCTCTTGATACACCGGTGGAAAGGTCTATTGCTAGTCACCTGTGCCCCAAATCCCCAAAAAATGTCATTTAGGGCCTCAAAACGACCCCAGAATTTTGGAACCCGAAACAATGCCGAAAAACTACCAAGATGGAAAACTATTTTTCGAGCCCGTGGAATAGGTGGGTGGCCATCGATATCCACCTGGATCATATAACTTGCTGGAGAGCTAGGAGTTAGAGGATTTATGGTTGTGTGTGTGCGTGGCCCCTTTGCGGCTCGGGGGGATAAAGGGGAAGAAGAGTAGCCCTAGCATTGGCTGGGAGGTACCGATGAAGTCTCAAAGGTTAGCAAGAAAATGAAGGAAGGGAACGCCAGTCACTAAGGATCGTCATCAAGCCTATCTTCTTCGGTTACGGTATTTAAATTTCAAGTTGTAATTTTTAAACCGATTGTATATTAAGGTTGAATCTTACCGTGAAGTTGTGATTGTAAATGGAATAATAAAATTTCGAATTAGTCTATTGATTGATGGCCTTATGTAAGATCTAGAAACATTTAAACATTGCTAGTAGAGATGTATAAGTATACCGAATTTGAAATTTGAAAAAAACAATGAGCAAACACCTATATACCATCAACACCTTTCAATTCACCAGATCTTGGCATTGGACGAACTGGATGTATAGATGGATATAGTAGGTATTCTCTATTGTATCATGTGTGTAGTACCATAGTTTTCTCTAATGTATCCATTCCATATTATGCTTCTTCTAAGATTGAAGCTACGTGTATGAACCTTTAGTGTAGACTAAGCCCAACGATAGCATATCGAATTCACATTTGAGTGTTTGTTAAAGATATTATAATCCACTTGCATATTATTTGTGGTATGGGTAGATTCATTCAGAGTTGGTGAATTACTTGAACAACTTCACTAAGCACATTGAACAGTCATCATGACACCCCCCCATAGATAAGTTACTCTATCTATCAGTTCGTTGGACCCTATTGATTAGTGATTTATTTATCTGTATAGTTGGTATCAATGTTGTTGTTTATGGAAAGAGTTTGATATAACCATATATGTTAGTTTCGAACAAAATAATATATATATCAAAGGACCACTCTAGCAACAATAATCATATATAATAATTTCTCTCCCTCAGGTCCCAGTAAATCCCCTTCATGGTCATTGGGAATGATAGATATGATTGATTGCTATCTGAAGTCATATTCGATAGGGAATAAAAGTCTCCCCTATCCTTTGCATCGCAACCATAATCTCAGTCCATTCTCTGCATCACCTGTGTCGGCGCTCATGAAACCAAATAAGAAAACAAAGCTCCTTACCTTTTACCTTGACCTAAATGGTATGCTCCGTGCGCCATCATTATCTGCGTTATTGTATATATGAAATTACCCTGCGTGTTGAGGAATCCCTTGCAATTTCTTCAATCCTTGAATGACAGTCTTGCCAGGGATTACCTCTACGTTTTACTTCAAAATTGGATTGTGATTTATTCAATCCTCGAATGGAAGTCTTTCCAGGTATTACCTCTGTGTTTTATTCAAAATGGATTGCGTTTTTTTCAATCCTCGAATGGTGGTCTTGCTAGGGATTACCTTTGTGTTTTATTCAAACTGGATTGTGTTTTCTTCAATCCTCGAATGACGGTATTTCCAGGGATTACCTTTACATTTTATCTTAAAATTGGTTGCGATTTCCTTAACCCTTGAATGGAAGTTTGTCATGGATTACCTCTATGTATCCTTCTCTTTAATTTGAGTTTTTGTCTCTTCCTGGAATACCCAGTGTTTCACGATTCCCTCTACGTTTTTGCATGCAAGACCCACAATGTTTTTTTTTCCCAACAAACCTTATGTATGTAGTGTCCTCTCAGCATTGATTCTCTAGTGAGTAAATGCACCATCACTATGGCGATTTCCCTGGAGTGATTCTCTTGTCCAACCTTGTGTGTCTTTTCCTGCTAATGATTTTTGACACGTGCACCTGCTTTGTTGACTTCCAACGAGTAATGGAACTTGCGATTCCTAATATAGTGACAAAGATTACCATGGATACTACATTTGTTTTTCATTATTTATCAATTTAAACCCTATTCACAATTTATGCGTTAGCTGGAAATCCAACATAATGATTTCCCCCTTCTGAAGCATAGTTGAGTACAATGTCGAACACGACTCCCTGTGAGAAGTAATTATTCTTATTCTTAGCTTTGATGATATATCGGTGATACATACAACACCCTATATACAGGCGGTGAACAAATATTTGTCAAGATTTAAATATAATTAAATATTCAGTGATTAATAGCATTTTTTTTTAAGGATAGAAATTATCTCCCTTTTTAGGTGATAAATAATTGATCATCATAAAAATCGATCATGATGGTATAAACCCTTATAATTTGAATGCCAATTTAGAATTCCTCGATGGTGAGACTCCTTACTCTTAGTAAGAATGTAGAATTTAATTTATTACATCCTTAGGTTGTAAAAGATGTAGTTTCACATGTAAATGTATTATTTATATAAATATTAAGAAGGAAATTATGTGAGGCATTGTGGTATAATTCATGACATACAGTGTAGTAGTACAATTGATGACTTTAGGATTTTCTAATAAATTTTGTTATAAGGTTTTTGTGTTGTTAAACTAAGGCTAGATCCTCTTATAATAGAAATCCATAGATGTATCGATATGTAAAGCTAGCATGAGAGTTACATTTTTATGGCCCCTTGGTATTGAGTTATTTTAATTCCTTTAATGGATATTTAAGCAACCAGGCCTTCCAACAATTAATATTTAAGTGTGATCTCCTTGTGGAAACTTGTTTTTGGTTAGGAATTTAGTTTTGATTTCTTACGATACCCATTATTTAAGGTAATTCATTTAAAAGCATGTATTTATAGATGTGCCACATGAGGTTTTGTACTTGTTACATCAATGTGAAATAATTAAGCAAATAGTTTATTTGTGCCATGGAATAGTTTTGATGTATAAATGATTAATTACACATATTTCCTTCCACCACAGAACAATGTTGATGTGTAATGATTTAGTAATTAGATTTATTTGCGCCATGGAATATTGTTGATGTATAAATGATTAAGTACACAAATTTATTTGCGCCACATAATCATGTTGATGTGTAATGATTTAGTAATTGGATTTATTGCGCCATGGAATAATGTTGATGTATAAACGATTTAGTAATTAGATAATCTTGCATCATGAAATTAAACGTTGATTTATGATCGATTGTGAATTTTCTTAATCTTGCGCCTTGAAATTAATATTGGTATATGATGGGATATGTAATTGATTACTCTTGCGCCATGTTTAATTGATGATTAGGATTGATTGATTGATCTAGTTGATTGTCGACTTGATTGGTTTTAGCAGGATTTAGACACATCCTTATTCCTCAGAACATTCGCCATCCCTGAGACCTTAAATAGTCAAAATCAATCGGATGAATCCTAGACTTGAGCATTGCTTATGTGTCCTGGAGGTCCTAACCATGTAGGATAGGTTGGGCAGGTAATTCTTCTAATGCTTAGTGACATGGTTGATCATTCAATTATATGTTTCTTCAGTCGATCATGATGTGTTACTGTGTCGTTGTTTATTATGATTATGCGTTGATTAAGTGTGGCTATTAGTTATGATGATGCATTGATTGAGTCGATGTTTATGTGTTGAATTGTGTCGCTTTTAGTTATGTTAATTCAATTCTTATGTGTTGGTTTAGTTATGATGATGTATCATTTGCGATGTTGTTTATTATGTTGTAACGAGTTTAATATCCTAATGCAAAACAAAATATTTACCTGTTGTACATCGCTATTTGTTTTCGTAACAGAGGGGTCGTTACACATTCGTAGTAATAAAATGACCTATTATTTATAGAAAATTTATCCTGATACTCTACCATATAAAACCATAATGTTTTGCAGTCCAAGACTAAAATTTTAATGCTAACTATTTTCTACAAAGGTGCAAATTAAAAGTGAAGAGAAACAAATGTTCTTTGATCTTAGAATTATTACAAAGTAGAGAGAGTTTGTTCTCTAGTTTAATGAGGATGTTATAGCATGATTGGAGTATTGTTTTGCACTACTTGCATATTTGTCTATGGATAGTTACTTTGGAAGATTTTTTTTTGTCAAATAATAGGTATTAATTAATGGATAATAGCTATGCAAATGATTGGAATGGTAACTGAAAAATAATTGAAAGGAAACTCAATGTTATTAGTTAAAAGAAGAAAATCTAAATATGGAAAATACCAAAGTACTAACCATCGATTTTCTCAAGATATTTAACATGACTATGATTCTTAACGTTGTATTTTTGAAGGAACCAAAGCACTACTAGTAACATAGATCTTTAGAAACCTAAGAGTTTAATCTATTATTATTATTATAGTCAACATATAACTATTGCTACAACTCATTAAAGTTATTCATATTAGCAATAATTAACTGAAAAATAATTGAAAGGAAACTCAATGTTATTAGTTAAAAGAAGAAAATCTAAATATGGAAAATACCAAAGTACTAACCATCGATTTTCTCAAGATATTTAACATGACTATGATTCTTAACGTTGTATTTTTGAAGGAACCAAAGCACTACTAGTAACATAGATCTTTAGAAACCTAAGAGTTTAATCTATTATTATTATTATAGTCAACATATAACTATTGCTACAACTCATTAAAGTTATTCATATTAGCAATAATTATAGAAACAATGTAATTGTAGATCAACTCAATATATACAAATGAAGTTGTTTCTAACATACTACTAGCCATCATTTTTCTCAAGATATTTAACATGACTATTGTTTTCAACACTATATTTTTTAAGGAATCAAATCACTAATAGTAACATAAATCTCTAGAAACATAAGGATTTCATCTATGGTTATTATTATAGTAGACATATAACTTTTTCTACAACTCATTAAGGCTATTCATATTAGGAAGAATTATACCAACAATGTAATTGTAGATCGATCAACTCAATAAACACAAATGTGAAGTTGTTTCTAACCTTGGAAAAATTACATTTCTTTGTTTAAAAAAACATAATGATATGATGAACATGAAAATAAAAATGGCCAAATTGTTACTTCAAAGAATATATTAATACAGTAGAAAAAAAAAATCATTGACACCCACAATCTAAAAAACAATAGTATTCAAAAGGCTTACGTGAACACTTATTGAACAAAAATATTGTTCAGAACAAATGTTTTTGAAACCTTGACGATTTTTCCTAAACATATTATTGCAACGTGTATCTAAGTTATTAAGAATATCAGGATGTGTTGAAGGAAAATTATTGAATGATGGAAGGATGTTTTTTACCTACTAAAAAAAATAAAAAATAAAAATAAATTTTTTTTTATAGTTATAGATATTATTAAAACTGAAGAAAAGAAAAAAAAGAAAGATAGATTTCTATGCAAAGAAACCTATACAAAATAAAATTGCTATGCAAACACATTTCTATTGCAAAGAACCTATTGTAACATATTAATACAAATTCAAAAGTAGACATTGATATGAATCCACAATAACAAAGTTCTTTTGCACAATATTTCTTGCTACCTCCTTTAGTTTGCAATTATTCTGCACGACATTATTGAATCCAACTCGCTTTGAGCTCCTCTTGTTTGTACTTCCTCTAAAGACATTTTGCAAAATTTACATAAACAAAGACTTACATTCTAAAAATATCATTAAAAACTAACATTAATTTCAATGCTTTCAAAACATGCTTTTTGATAATCTTCTCAATTTTTGAATTTTTTTATGAAAATTTTTCATTGTAGTAAACATATGTTTTCTACAAATCTATAATTTTCTTTTTTCTTTCTATATTTAGAAGAGGTCATTTCACAAAATTCTATTTATACGTCATTTCAGAAAATTATCAAATTATGAATTTTTGTTATAAATTTTTTTTGCCACTTTTTCTTTTTTCTTTATATATTTAGAGGTTATCTCACAAAATTTCTAAAGTATGGGAGTCACTTTGATGCAGGTATTTTTTGGGGATTTTTTGAGGGTCCTAACTTTTTATTCGGTTATCTGTTTGAGATGAAATTTTACGAGGAGTTGTGTCTCGAAGGTTTCACTACATTGTTTTGACACTTTTCCGGGGCCAAATTCCCTCATATAAGGCCTCAAATTGGGGTTTTATTGTTTTTACGGGAATTTTTAAGTTTTCAATTATCAGTTATCTCTTAGTTTATGAAATTAATCAGAAAAAATAGTTAAAAAATAGTGTCTTTTTAGTTATCATAATTAGTGGTTAGTTTTAGATTCATGTGAGAATTTTCTAAATTTAATTTTTTTTCCTAAAATTAGTTCTTTTCGAAATAGTTGAACTTTCATTGTAATAGTTAGTATGGAAAAAAAGTAAAAGAGAATTAAATTATTTTTCCATTCTCATATATTTACATGATTTATTTAATCTTATAAATAAATATAAAGCTTTTGCTACATCACACTTTGTTAAAAACAAATATTCATTTTAATATACATAACATACACGAAGTAGTATTATATACTTCATGTATAACCCTAGAAATCGAATGCTATGACAGTAGGGTGAAAACATATATTTTTAATGCTAGGTGCAACA
>JZKD02S1672800.1:207094-243186 GCA_000966675.3 Picea glauca
TTGATGAGTTGGCACATACATGAGGTGTATAGTTGATGATGTTGGTACATATTGATGAGTCATAGTTGATGAGTAGTTGACACATGATTGGTACATACTTGGTACATGATTGGATTCAATTTTTTATGGTACAGGTTGTTTGGTATAGGGTGGTGCATGGTTGATGCACTTGTTTATGGTACAGGTTGATTACAGGTTGATGTACAAGTTGATGCATGGTTGATGCATGGTTCAGGTTTATTGGTACAAGTTTATAGAGTTATATATAATAGTGATAGTGTGACAATGTTTCCATCATTCTACTTCTACCACAGGGCGACTGGACGGGGCAAGGAC
Organism: Picea glauca; assembly: GCA_000966675.3. NCBI lineage: Eukaryota > Viridiplantae > Streptophyta > Pinopsida > Pinales > Pinaceae > Picea > Picea glauca. Next base: position 207,431 of record JZKD02S1672800.1, read on the forward strand.
ATGTGGTTGTAGCCACCTTCCGATTGTAGCCGGAGAACATAGGGGGTTGTATCATCCTTCTGGTTGTAGCCAGAGAATAGGGGAGTTGGATTTTACTTCTGGTTGTAGCCTGAGAAACAAGGGGATTGGAGACTCCTTTTAGTTGTATCTAGAAAACAAAGGAAGTTGGTGCTTCCAATGAATGTAATTCTTCAAGACATATAAGAAAAAACATTCAGTGATTTATTCCCGCTTTGGGTTTCCACATAAAACATTGGTGTACTGTGTATGTGTATGATTGTTCATTTGTTCATTGCTTATTTACTATGTAGTTATTGGATGATAATGCTACATTGATATAACACTTGGATTATATGGTTAAAAAGGATTCAATTTCTCTATTAATGATTCAGTCTCCCTCTCAGTAATCCAACAATTGGTATCAGAGCAAGTTCCTTCAGAAATCAGTTTAACCACTGAAAGGTAGATCATGGAGAGCAAAAACTTGTATAAAAATGGAATACCACAGTTCAATGGATAGAAGTATGCATTTTGGAGCATATGGATGAAAACATATATACATGCACAGGGATTTGAAATTTGACAATCAATTGTAGATGGATACACAACACCAGCAGTTCCTCCAACAAATGACAAAGCAGTGAAACTCGGTCAGAATAATTCCAAAGCCAAACATTCACTTCTGAATGGTCTTAGTGAAAAGGTATTCACCTAATTTGCACATTGTAAATCAGCTAAAGAGATTTGGGACAAACTTCAAAATATTTATGAAGGAGATTCAAAATTCAAAGCAACAAAGATTCAAACTTACATAGGTTAGTTTGAACAACTTAAGATGAAGGAAGATGAGAATATTGTAGCTTAATTTTTACGAGTTGATGAAACAGTAAATGAAATCATAGGATTGGGAGAAGAAATAAAAGAATCTATAATTGTTCAAAAAGTACTAATATCTCTTCCTATGAGATTTGACCCTAAGATATCATCACTAGAAGAAAGATCAGATCTTAACTCAATAATCATGGACAAATTACATGGAATCTTCATAGGATATGAAATGAGAACTGAACATGAAAATCCAGATATAAAAGAAGCAACCTTCAAAGTATCAAAAAATGAAAATCAAAAGGGAAGGAAAAAAGAAGAACATAGCAATAGCAGTGCATCTCGGAAGATGATGAAGAAGTGGCCAACTTTGTGAAAAGACTGAACAAGGGAACTGACGTTAGGTATAGAGGTAAGATTCCTTTAATTTGTTTTAATTATGATGGTATTGGTTATTTTGATAACAAATGTCCTGATAAGAAAAATATAAATGATGAAGGTTACTCAAAAGGAAAACAAACATATAAAGGAAAAATAACCACAAAGAAAGTTTTCAAGAAAAGCTTATGCACCAAAGAAGACATCTCATCATCAGATGAAGATGAAGTCATTGACAACGAGAAAAAAATAATTCTATTCATGGCAGTAGAAGACTCTGATAAAGAATATTCCGAAGAATAATATGAAGAAGATGACGAAGACTATGAAGAAGTCGAGGAAGAAATTGAAGAGGAAGAAGTTGACTACTGAGAGGAATCTATGTGTGCTATAGAAGTTATCAGAAGAGAAAAGAAGAAAAACAAGAAACTACAATCATAACTATAGAAGAAAGAAGACACTCAAGAACTAGAACAAATTATCACAAATTTGAAGGTTCAAATAGAAGAAGATAAAAGAATTGAAGAAGCACTCAAAGAAAAACTAGAAGAAAAAGACAATATCATTGGAAATTTGGAAGCAAGGATTGTCACATTAAGAAAGGATCTTCAAAAGAAAAATATGCAGAACAACTCAAAAGTTTTGGATGACATTATCAGTAGTAAAAAATCTCATCTTGAAAAGTTTGAACTTGGATACAATCAGATAGAAAAAGGATCAAGCTCCAAAACAATAGAGAAAGAAACATATCCAAAAAGCTATGCAGAAACAATCAAGGGGGATAGGAAAATCTACAAGGAAGACTACAAGGACACTCCTCCACCCAGAATATTCAGATTTTAGAATCAACAACCGATAGATAGGCCTTAGGACGAAAAAGAATTTATAAGATTATCTCCTTTCATAATATCTTCAACTCCCATGTATCAAACTATCTTTTTTTGGTTTATGTTATGCATGTAATAATTTTGGACATAAAGCTGTGAATTGCAGAGCAAACAAAAGGAACAAAAACAAATTTGAAAGTCATACACAAAGGGGTTATCAAAAAAGGCCTAGTGAAACAAAGAGAATAAGTTACAACATGTTTGAATCTTTGAGCACTGAAGTGGAATGTTACAAATGTAACAATTTTGGACACATGGTCAAAGATTACAGAATAACAGTCCCTCCTAGAGAACCACAACAAAATAACAACAGTCACAGATAGGAACCTCAAAACATAACATGGATAAGAAAGCATGATTAGTATAGCAATGAATAATGCACACTCGCTCTACACAATAAGCAGAAGAAACATGGTTGGTATGTTGACAGTGGCTATTCAAAACACATGATGGGTGATAGAGATAGGTTTCTTACATTACAAAAGGAAAGAGATGGATCAGTCTCCTTCGGAAATGATGATTCAACTGAAATCATTGGAAAAGGCACAGTCAGAATTGGGAACAAGAATACCAAGGCATAAAATGTTCTACTAGTAGAAGATATGAAACATAATATTCTAAGTGTGAGTCAAATGTATGACCAAGGTCATAAAGTTACTTTCGATTAAAAAAAGTGTGAGATAATAAAAGAAGGTTCAGAAAAATTGATTTCTACAGCTGTGAGAACTTCAAGCAACATATATGTATTAAGTGAAATTGGAAATGAAAAGCGTTTTCTAGGAAAGGAAGATGAAAGTTCACTATGGAATAGAATAATGGGTCACATATATTTTGATAACATTGTCAAATTCCACAGAAGAGAAGCAGTAAGATAAATGCCTCGGATCACGAAACCAACCAACACTTTATGCAAGCATTGTCAACAAGGAAAGTAAACAAAGACCAGGTTCAAATCAAAGTAATATTCAATGAAAAGATCACTGTAAATTATGCATATTGATCTAGTTGGACCAACTACAACAACATGTTTAAAAGATGATAAATAATTTATGTTATTAGTTGATGATTATACAAGAATGACTGCAGTTTGCTTTCTCAATAATAAGTCAAAATATTTTGAAAACTTCAAGATCTACAAGGACATGGTTGAAAATGAAATGGATTCAAAAATCAAATGTTTGAGATTTGATAATGGAGGAGAGTTCACTTGAAAGGAATTTATGGACTACTGCAACAATCATTGAATAAAAAGGCAATTCTCTCTTGCTAGGACACCTCAATAGAATGGAGTTGTTGAAAGAAAGAATAGGACAATACAAGAAATGGCTTGAACAATTATAATGGATTCCAAATTGACAGATATATTTTGGACACAGGCAGTGCATACAACAGTTCACATTCAAAATAGAGTAATGCTCATAAACAACACTGACAAAACTCCCTACGAGCTATGGAAAGGAAGACCAACGAATGTGAAGCACTTTAGAGTTTTTGGAAGGAAATGCTACATGAAAAGAGAATATGGAAAAATGGGAAAGTTTGAATCTCGTGTGGAAAAAGGAGTACTTGTTGGTTACTCAAGTACAAGGAAATCATACAAGTGTTACAATACAAGATTGAACAAAGTTGTAGAAAACATCAATGCAACAATTGATGAAACATGCAGACCAAAATCAAAGGAAGAAGAAAATGAATCAATGGAACAACTTTTCGAAGAAGAAGAATAAGATGAAAAGGAAGTAGAAGAGGAAGAAGAAGAGAATCCGACAGAAGAAAAAGAGAAAGTTCAACAAGTGCCTCCAAATACATGTAGCAAACGAGTACAAAAGAATCATCCTTCAGATGAGACTATCGGAAACAAAAACGCAGGAGTTGAGACTAGAAGAAGAATCCGTTCACTAGAACAAACACACCTACCACTCACATCTACGATTGAAACAACCTATTTTGAAGAGGCCAGCAAGGATGAATTTTGGAAGAAGGCCATGGATGAAGAATTGGATCAAATAGAAAAAAATGACACTTGGGAATTGGTTCCAAGACCAAAGGATAAGAATGTGATCAATACAAACTGGGTATACAGGAATAAATTGAACGAAGATGGACAAGTTACAAGGAACAAAGATAGATTGGTATGTAAAGGATATGCATAGGTTGAACGAATCAAATTTGAAGAGACATTTGCCCCAATTGCCAGAATGGAAGCAATCCGATTGCTTTTAGCTTATGCATGCTCCAAAAATATTAAAGTGTATCAGATGGATGTAAAATCATCTTTTCTGAATGGGGAACTTGAAGAAGAAGTCTACATTGAACAACTAGAAGGACTTCAATTGTCAAAGAATGCAGACTATGTGTGAAAATTAAAGAAGGCCTTGTATGGTCTAAAACAGGCTCCTAGAGCATGGTACTCTAGTCTGACGGGATAAATATTTACAACAGGCAGGGTTCAGAAAAGGAAGTGTAGACAACAACCTCTACATCAAGGTAAGTCAAGGTAATATTTTATTAATTAAAGTTTATGTTGATGATATTTTTTTTGGTAGTGATGATGACACGTTAAGCCAGAAATTTGCAAAGCATATGTAGAATGAATTTCAAATGTCATTAATTGGAGAACTATCCTTCTTTCTGGGACTTCAGATAGATCAAAAAGACCAAGGAATTTTTATTTCTAAAACCATGTATATCAGAGAAATGATAAAGAGGTTTGGAATGGAAGATTGCAAAGAAGTTATCACTCCCATGCAAACCAATTGCAAGTTAAGAAAAGATGATGATTCAAAGTCTACATATTAGAGGCAATACAGGTCAATGATTGGTAGCCTACTATATGTGACAACATCTAGACCAGATGTAATGTAGGCAGTTGGACAGGTGGCACGATTTCAAGAAACACCCAAGGAATCACATGTATTAGCAGTGAAGAGAATTTTCAGATATCTGAAAGGAACAAAAGAGTTTGGATTATGGTATCCAAAAGAAAAGGATCTATCTCTTATTGCCTACACAGATGCAGATTGGGTAGGTTGTATTGATGATTGATGAAGCACTAGTGGAGAAGAATTCTACTTGGGTGAGTGTTTAGTATCATGGATAAGAAAGAAACAATCATCAGTATCTCTATCTAAAACCAAGGCAAAGTATATTGCAACAACAACATGTTGTACACAGGTTCTTTGGATGAAACAAACTTTGACAGATATACAGGTTGAGTATGATGAGCCCATTCCAATCTATTTTGATAATACAAGTGCCATCAGTATCTCAAAGAATCTGGTGATGCACTCCAAGATGAATCACATTCCAATCAAGTATCACTTTCTACAAGAACATGTTGCAAAAAAGAACATCAGAGTTGAGTATGTGGGCACAAAAGAACAAGTGGCATACATCTTTACAAAACCACTTCCATGGGAAGACTTTGAGTATCTTCACTAGAGAATCGAAGTTATTTCTACTCCAAAATGAATTCTTTTGAATGCTTATCTTATATGTCTTAGATGTACACGAGTAATCACCATAAAGAGGAAAGTTTAGTTAGGGGGAGTAGCCCCTGATGGAAATATACCTTTTCCATTGATGACAAAGGGGGAGAGATTCATGATATGCAGAGGACCGAGGCATGATTCAAGGGGGATAAATGGTCACAGAGATGCATAGTACAAAGTGATGGTTCCATGGGGATAATGAGTGATATGACTTATTTCAAGTTAGGGTTGTTGACTAATCCCAAACTAGTCATGTAAGATTAGATAAAAGTTTGATTAAAATGCTAGTCTCTTGTTGTGAAAGTTGTTAGCTCCCAAAATGAATCAGTCACTTGGTTTCATTTTGTAGGTGATAGCATGGTCATCTGTAGGATTTTCTATTTGTGAGTTAGTCTCTGATTTCACTAAAAAATTTAACCAGATGTACAGTAAAATACCAGCAGAGATAAAACCTTTAGATGCCTCTGCCAAAATCACATATTCCAATTCTTTTGACTCAGATTTCTATTTATTGTTGAGAGAAAGGAGGTCACCAACACTATCTCTGATGCAAGATGCTGCCCTTGAGGTGGAATCAAATATTTTGGCTGCTCAAAAGCTAAAGGGAAACTCTGATAGGAGAAGGCCGAGCAATGAAGCTTCTTCTTCATCAAGTGCTAACCCAAAGTTAGATAAAATGGCTAAGATGTTAGAGTCTCTAACCTCTGATATATCTAAGCTCAAAATTGAAAATAAGCAGCCTGTCAAGGGAAGGGGCACTTATGATTATGCAGGTAGAAACCAAAATAAAAATACCAACAACTTAGAAGAAATAATCAGCCAATGTAGATTTTGCAAAGAGAAAGGAATCCTACTAAGGATCAGAGGATAAAGGCTGCTCTTCAGAATGTCGTGATGAATGAAGATGAAGGTGATTATCAAGAATATGGAGAAGATAATATTCATTGTGTTGGAGAGGAGACAGGAAAATCTTATCTAACACAACATGACTATGAAGAGGCATTGATGATTGAACAGACAGAGGAAAATTCTGTTGATGATGGCATTTTTTCAACGGAAGAGAAGAACATATATAATCTCAAATCTAAGTCTGATACTACCTAACAGAATGCACCAGCCTCCCCCAAAAAGAGCACAACCCTTGTTAAGCAAAAAGATCAGACATCAGAGAATCAACAAACAGATCCTTCAAAAGAAAACACATTAGTTCGTCCCAAGAATACTGTTGTCCCTGTCAAACAACAAATTTAGAAAAGTCAGACCCCTGCTGACCAGCAAAGCATTCAGAAAGATCCTTTAAATGAGGTAAAGGTCTCTGATAAAATCTCCTATTCTTTTAATTTTGAGGTTGAAATACAGAAAATTAAAATTCCCATCCCTTTGGTTGAGTTAATGAAAAATGAAACATTCAAGAAAGATATCCTCAAAACTCTGGATCCTAAATCCATATCCCCTTCTGCTGATATTCTCAATATATATGATGAAAATCCAACTATTACTCTGGGCCAAATGATAGAAGATAGAGATGAAAGTTGTCCACCGTTTCACATCTCTCTAAACATTCATGACAAAACACTACATAATTGTTTGTTGGACTCCGGTGCTTCTCACAACTTAATGCCAAAGGCATTCATGGACAAGCTTGGGTTAGAGATTACTAAGTCTTACCACGATATTTTCTCTTTTGACTCTCGGAAAGTCAAATGTCTTGGAATGATTAAGGACTTAGCTGTAACATTGACCCAAGCATCCATGAAAACTATGGTTATGGATATAGTAGTGGTAGACATCCCACCCAAATTTGGATGCTTGTTATCAAGATCGTGGATGAAGAGGCTAGGTGGCACTCTTAAAATGGATCTCTCCTATGCTACTATCCCTATTTTTGGAGGAGTAAACAAAAGGTTATATAGGGAATCACAGCTGTCATATGTAATCAGTGATGAACAAAATCTAGCCAACCATCCTATCTATTCAGTCGACACAGGTGATCTTGCATTTTACAAATTGATGATTCATTACCAGATGCATTGCTGCTTAGGAAGCCTGCAGTTCATTCCATAGAAGTAGCAGAAGATGATATTTGGACCATGTTCTTCGATGGTGCTAGTACCAAAGAATCAACAAGAGTAGGGGTGTTATTGATTTCTCCTTCAAAGAAAACTTCTCATTTGTCCTATAAGCTTGATTTTAAAGTGACTAACAACATTGCAGAGTATGAGGCACTACTCCTGGGATTAAATGCATCCAAAGAGATGGAGATTAAAAGATTACATGTATTCGGAAATGCATATTTAATCATTCAGCAGATAAACAAGTTCTTTCAAGAAAAACATGTTAGGCTGAAATCCTATATAGATGAAGTTTTGAGAGCAATCCATACTTTAATAGATTTCAAGATTTCATTCATACCTAGAGAAATGAATGAATTGGTTGATTCATTAGCTGTTTCATCCTGTGCTTTTATACCTACTCTACCTCCTAAATTAAATTATGAGAGTCAATTAAAGTATAGGTCATCCCTCCCTGACAATGTAAAATTATGGAAGGTTTTTGAGGACGATGCTGAACTCACTAGATTTATTGCAGTAATAGATGAGTTTGCAGATTTGCAAATTGATCAGGAGAACAAACATTACAGTGAAGCTGAGAAGCCAAAGTTCAGAAGCAAAATTGCAGCACATGAAATAGAACAACTGTTCACTAATAGACTCCCTAAAGGTTTGGTCCCTTTAGAAAAAGTTTTTGATAATAATGATGTGGCTGTCAAATTGGAAAAAGGGGAAAAAGATTAAGAATTTTTGTAGTATAATGTAGCCAGTGAACAGGATCCTAAATATGTCAACTTAGCTTCACATTTGACTGAAAAACAAAAGGCTAATTACGAAGAATTGTTAAAGGTGTTTGCTGACATCTTTGCTTGGCAATATGATGACTTGAAGACTTTCGACACTGAGGTAATTCAGCACAAGATCCCCTTGAACAAAGATACAAAACCATTTAGGCATAAACTTAGATCTTTCAATCCTATGTTTCTTCCTACAATGGAAAGGGAAATCAAGAAGCTATTGGACGCCTGCATTATCATACCTATCAGATACTTAGAATGGATTGCAAATCTTGTATTGGTCAGAAACAAGAATGGAGAGATCACACTCTGTGTGGATTTCTGAAATTTGAATAAGTTCTCTAGGAAGGACAATTACCCGCTGCCTAAGATGGAACATATTTTATAGAAGGTGTCAGGATCAAAGGTGACGTATTTTATTGATGGGTTTTCCGGATACAACCAGATTGTTGTCCATCTGGATGATAGAGAAAAGATTGCCTTTACCAATCCATGGGGTATTTTTATGTATGAAAACATGCCTTTCGGATTGATGAATGCAGGAGTGACATTCCAAAGTGTGATGGACATTGCTTTCGTTGGGGAGAAAGACAAATTCGTCTTGATATATCTTTTTGACATTACTGTTTTTTCAAGTAGCCATGAACATCATTTGCAACACTTGAGAAAGACATTCCTAAAATGTCGAAGGTATGGAATTTCTCTTAATCCTAAAAAATCTAATTTTGCACTCAAGGAAGGGAAATTACTTGGACATATTGTTTTAGTTAATGGGTTGAGGATCGACCCAAAAAGAGTAGAATCTATTAAAAGTTTATCTCTTCCTAGATCAAAGAAGAACATTCAGTCTTTCCTTGGAACTATAAACTTCATCAGGAAGTTTATAGAAAACTTTGCAGAACTCACAAAGCATATCACTTCTATGTTAAGAAAGAACTCAGAAGTAAAATGGACTGAAGAAGCCAAACACTCATTCAATGCTATCAAAGAAGCCATTGCAACATCCCTTGTTTTAATCAACCCTGACTTTACCAAGGAGTTTTATATCTTTTCATTTGCATCGAAAGACACAATTGCAACAGTACTATTGCAGAGAAATGTTGATGATAGGTATCATCCAGTTTCCTTCTTCTATAAAGTCTTGAGGGATGCTGAGGTGAAGTATGAATTATTGGAGAAACATGCATACGTGCTCATCAAGTCATTAAAAGCCTTCAGAGTTTACATCCTTCAAGTGAAGGTAATAGCTTATGTACCTTCCAGTTCAGTTAAAGATGTGCTTATACAACCCAACATAGATGGAAAAAGGAGTAAGTGGATAGAAACATTAATTGAATTTGATGTTGAGATCAAACCAACAAAACTTGTGAAAGGTCAAGGCCTTGCCAAACTTCTTGTAGAGGAAAATTGTAAACTGCTTGAGATAAATTTGGTAAGTGTAAATGCAGATAATGTTCAGTATTCAGAGGATAAAGGAAGTGAAGAAATTTTGGTCTCATCTCACCTAGCTAATTGTAAATGGTACAACCACATCATTGATTTTCTACAAACTTTATCAGTCCCTTAAGATTTGACAGGAACACAAGGGAGGGCTTTAAATCTCAAAGCCATGAATTTCTGCATCAATGGAAACTTATTGTTCTGGAAAAATCCAATAGGGTTATTATTGAGGTGCATAAACCAAGAGGAAGTAGCTAGGATAATGACTGGATTCCATAATAGTGAATGTGGAGGACATCACTATTGGAAGACTACCGCACATAAAATCTTAAGAGCTCGTTATTACTGGCCATCTTTATTTTCAGAAGTGTGTGAGTTTGTGAGAACATGTGACAAGTGCCAAAGGTTTGCAGGCTAACAACAACTAAAATCCCTCCCCCTCAGACCTATTGTGGTCACAGGTCCCTTCCAAAAATGGGGTCTGGACATCATAGGTGAGATTCACCTGCCTTCTAGCAGTCAACACAGATGGATCCTTGTTGCCACTGATTATTTTACAAAATGTATTGAGGCCATTCCTACTAGGAACGCCAATCACACTGTCATCATTAATTTTCTGCAAGAAAACATATTCGCCAGATTTGGTTTCCCTAAGAGGATAGTCACTGATAACACTACTGCATTCAAAGATAAACACTTAGTAAAATTATGTGAAGAGATGGGAGTTTAGCTAGTACATTCTACTACTTATTATCCATAAGGAAATGGCTTAGCTGAGTCATCAAATAAGAGTTTAGTCAGAATTATAAAGAAGTTTCTTGAACAAAATACCAGAGGCTGGGATTCCAAGCTAAATTTTTCTTTGTGGGTTGACAGGGTTACAAATAAAAATTCATTTGGCACATCTCCCTTTAAGTTGGTATATGGTACTGAAGCCATATTTCCTGTTCAACTTGCACTGCGAGTTGCAAATTTTTTACAAGAAACTGACTCTGAACCAAGTGATTTAACTCGAAGGATCCATAATCTTGTAGAGTTGCAGCAAGACAGAGAGAATCTTCTGGAAAGGACATAATTACACCAAGAAAAGATGAAGGAGATTTTCGACAAGAAAGTCAAAGAAAATATTTCCAAAACAGGGGAACTGGTCTTAAAATGGGATGCAGCAAGGTAAGAAAAAGGGAAACACGACAAATTTGATGCTCTCTGGGCAGGTCCTTTTGTCATAATAACAGTTCAGCAGAACAATACCTTTGTTCTCCAAAATCTTACAAGCCAAGAAGTGGCAAGTGGCCCTTTCAACGGGCGTTTTCTAAAGACCTATTTTTCATAAAGGCTTTTCTTAAAGCCCTGTTTTACTTGTACATATTCTTTTCATTTTTGGTTTTTTTTCTTATTGCTTGAATAACTCCATACCCAATGGTACTGAGAAAAACCATTTTTCAAATTTTCAAATTGTAATAAAGGCTACTGAGTCTAACTAGGTTCTTGGTGACCCCACAGGGAGGTATCCATCCCAGTTGGAGCCAAATGTTAGCTCCCAAAATGAATTAGTCACTTGGTTTCATTTTGTAGGTGATAGTATGGTCATCTGTAGGATTTTCTATTTGTTTTCAGATTCTTCTAGTGTCAAAACTTAGGTTTTAAATTCATGCCTTAGAAATAAGTTGATCCATAAAGGTTGTTTTTATAAAATTTCATGAAAATCTTTTCAGCAACTAACGCATGTTGCAAGGTTGATGTTAGCTGGTGAAATCAGCGGCTTTCAACCATTAAGGAGTACTTTCCCGCAGACAGGCTAGCTAGTGAAAGCACAAAACACATATTTTTCTTCCATGATTTCAGAAACTGAAAAGAAGACATGCTTGACACACGTCACATAATTATTATGAGGCACTGGTAGAAGCGAATGATGATGAGGATACCGTTATGCACGTTTTAATCATATATTATGGCGGATCATGCTGGTGATTGCATGCTTCAAGAATGATAACATTGAAGATGACGAATTCATATCCATCATCACAGGTAAAGGAGTAGTACCACTCACTCGGCGACATTAAATCGTCACTTCATATTTTGAACACGCATTGTTCAAAGGTAATATGGTATGATTCCATATTTTAATTGGCAACACCGAGAGTTTTCACCAACGCCAAACCTTGGCTCAAGCAAGAAATTACCGTGACATTGTCTGCCAATTGTCCGAGGTTCGAGTCACAGATGGCAAGGAAACGAAGTGGTTTATTGTTGAGGAAATAATTGGATAGATTTTCATTCTTACAGTTGCATCTAGATGTGCAAAAAACGTTTCTTTGACGCAGGCTGCATGAGTTATGTTGAAAGGTTACAAAATTGTTTCCACCAAATAGCAGTTGAAGTATTTGCTAAATCATATGATGAAAACAAAGCTAGTGTGGGTTCTGTAGAAATGATAGTCGATGAATCCGCCATTTCCACAACAACCAGCTTACCCAGATCAGGACAGAGCTGGTATAAGACAATAGTAACCAAGAATTTGAATTTCAGGGTATACCTTAAGGAAGAATTTAGAGATATCACCTGGAAGAAAAGCATGCTAGTTTCTCATCTGGAAGATGAATGATAGGACTTGTTTAAAGTCATTCAACTCTATATCACCTCAGAAGGTAGGTATGACAAGCTAATGTTATATCATTTCAAACTTTTGGATCATTTCACAGGGAAGACCCTCCTGAATTTACCTTTTTTCCTCCACAAAAGCCTAACCAAAGTATGTAAAAAGATTAGAGCTGAACCTCTAAGCATAAAAAACACCCTTTGTCATTTTGTCTTGATCAAATTGATAATTCTAGAAGAACTCAGACAAAGAGGAAGGACTTGGCAACATTTTATTTTTGGGGAAGGCTTTGAGACTCAAACTCAACCCATGAATAAGCAGAAGAAAAATGGAAAAAAGCAGTTAACCCCTCATAGCAGCTCAAGGAGGAGAAGAGCTCTTCCAGGACCACCAGAGGACAGGATTTCCAAAATAAAGTCTAAAATATCAAAGAGAAAATTAGATTTTGAAAACAATTCAGAGCAGCCTACAGTAAAAAAGATAAACATTCTCAATTTACCATACACAGAATTAGAAATAGAGCCAGAGCAAGAAGATGAAAGTCCAACCATTAAAAGCCCTGAACACTCCTTGGAAATTTCACAAGACTATGAGACTTTTACTCCCATTGATGAAGGTGAAACATCAAAGAGAAAAAATTCAAAGAAATCACAAAAAATCTAGAAACTGAAAGAGGTGATTTCACAATAGGAGGTTTTCGAAAGAGTAATCAAGGAAAGATACAAATCCCTATCTGACAATTTTGCAGAGACAAATGCATCATTTGAGAAGTTGGCTCATGAGAGTGTCAAAGAAAAAAAGAGAAAGACGAAAATCACCAAGGACTATAATATTTTGTGGTGGTTAGCAAAACGCCTTAAGAGGAAAATTAAGAAATTGAAGCAAAAGAGTAAGTCACATACAAATCTACAGGTACTAGCCCAGGTTGCTGTGAATATGCAGGGAGATAAATCAAATGCACACTAAGATTTTGGTAAAACAACAGTTTTGGAGGTGAAAGGTTCCTTTTTGGCCAAGACAGAACTTTCACCAGCGCAAAGGGTAAATTTACAACCAGTTAGTTGGTGAAAAGAAGAACTTTCACCAGCTAACCAATAGATCATAAGGTGAATTAGCTGGTGAAAGTACAGAAATAAATTTTTTGAAAGCTAAGTTGGAGCGAGGCAATTTTGAAGTATTTAAAAAGGGTTTGAGAGCATCGAAGGATTAACCACCTAATCAAGAAACACTCAGCATTAGAGATTCGTGGAGATTTTGAGACCAAATGCTAAATTGGTCAACTAAAGTTTCGGTTATGGTTATTAAAAGAGTACAGCTACAGGAGACAGGTGCATTTACCCTTCCACGACACAACAGAATCAAAGGTGATGAAGGACAGAGGTCGAGATCAAAACAGAAGACAGTTCGAGTTCTAGGGACTAGTCTTTGCGTATCAATTGTGTTTAGTTAGTTTTATTTTCTATATTTAGATATAGATCCAAGTTTTCAGGATCTAAAAAATCGATTGTAAAAGGCTATAAATGCCTATCGTTTCTAAGAAACAGTGGTTCAATCTGAGAGACATTTTCTAGCTATTGTACTTGACTTCTTATTCTGATAATAGAATCACAGTCCTCTTTTGTTTTCAATATTATATTCTTTCATATATTTCATGACTCTGCACTTTATTCCAGTTTAGTTTATCCTTTAAGAACTGTCATCTTCTTATTAATCTCATAAACTTGGATTAAAGAATTTCTTACTGTCTTGTATGACCCTGCACATGGTTGTATTTGGTTATCAAGATTAGTATTCTTCATCCCCTTTTTTCAACTCTGTTGTCTGATTATTGTGCTCTAAAAGCATTGTCTTATTCAGTTACATGATAAGTGGTTACTTTCATCAGATTTTGAGTTATCCTATTGTCCCAAATATACCTAAAAACATTTTGACTTGAATTTACCAAGAACCTTTGGTCTACAACCACAAAGGGTTTCTTGGAGTGATAACAAATTGGTACCGTTGCCGGGGAAACGAAATTTATGCTATGCTTTCCTGGGATACGACATAGAGCTGATTTTTGATGATAGACAAAGATTAGACATTTTATTGGTTGTAACTATCTATCTAGCGACTCCACAAGTTCATCCTGGCTCCTAAGAGGATTAGTACCAGGGAAATGTCACAAGAATCACCTGTCACACCAGTGCCCAATCCAGAACTAATTCTCAGAAGAGGAAAAACATTTCAGGGTCAAGCTTCAAAAGAAGACACAAAAGGTAATCCTCTCTTTAGTTCTGGAAAATCTACTACAGAAAAATTTGAATTGTTTTCCAAGACTGCTGATGAAAAAGCAACTATAACTACTATAGAAGAGTCAAGTCTTTCTTATCAACAGGAAAATATTAGTGATGATGAATTGATATATTTAAAATTGGTTGAAAAAGCATCTAAAACCTTAGAAAAAAATCATAGTTCTTCCTCTCTTGAGTCTTTTCATTCATAGAAGAAAGAAGATCATTTAAACATTTACACTAGCCTCCTTGCTGTAGAACATCTTCTTCAAGAGTTTTCTACTAAAGGTAAAGAAAACTTAGCTGAACAACTTGCAAACTTTTACAGGGCCTCATATAAGACCTCTTTCCCATTAGAGAATTCACCTCCTTTACATTCCCCCAGTGTTGAGGAATCAAAGAAAAAACTATCACCTCTCTCACCCCTGATCATCATTGCTGCACCACCTGCTTTGACCAAGATGCAACAAATCCTAGCTACTATATATGCGCCACTTATAATGCCAAACCCAGTATCAACTATGCCGACAAGAGACTATCTTAAGTATATGCCCAAATTCATAGGTGAGGGCGACATGACTTCTGAAGAACATATTGAGGCCTTCTACAATTATGCTGAAAACCTTAATATTTAAGAGGAAGATGTTTGGACCCGAGTTTTTGTCCAAAGCTTAGATGGCCATGCTAGGAAATGGTTCAAAGAACTCTCTGTTGGTTCCATAGCTGGCATCGAGCAATTAGATGACACCTTCTTGAAACATTGGGGTGATAGAAGATATTTTCTATACTATATCACTGAATTTGGAAATCTAAGGAAACAAAGTGGTGAGTTAGTCTCTGATTTCACTAAAAGGTTTAACCAGATGTACAGTAAAATACTAGCAGAGATAAAACCTTCAGATGCCTCTGCCAAAATCACATATTTCGATTCTTTTGACTTAGAGTTCTGTTTATTGTTGAGAGAAAGGAGATCACCAACACTATCTCTGATGCAATATGTTTCCCTTGAGGTGGAATGAAATATTTTGGCCACTCAAAAGCTAAAGGGAAACT
The DNA here is from genome assembly GCA_000966675.3 of Picea glauca. Lineage (NCBI taxonomy): Eukaryota > Viridiplantae > Streptophyta > Pinopsida > Pinales > Pinaceae > Picea > Picea glauca. The sequence continues at coordinate 223,225 of JZKD02S1672800.1, forward strand.
CTGATAGGAGAAGGCCGAGAAATGAAGCTTCTTTTTCATCTAGTGCTGACCCAAAGTTAGATAAAATGGATAAGATGTTAGACTCTCTAACCTATGAGATATCTAAGCTCAAGATTCAAAATAAGCAACCTGTCAAGGGAAGGGGCACTTATGATTATGCAGGCAGAAACCCAAATCAAAATCCCAACAACTTCAGAAGAAATAATCAGCCAATGCAGATTTTGCAAAGAGAAAGAAATCCTACTAAGGATCAGAGGATAAAGGATCCTCTTCAGAATGTCGTGATGGACAAATATGAAGGTGATTATAAACAATATGGAGAAGATAATATTCATTGTGTTGGAGAGGAGACAGGAAAATCTTATCTAACACAACATGACTATGAAGAGGCATTGATGACTGAACAGATAGAGGAAAATTCTGTTGATGATGACATTTTTTCAATGGAAGAGAAGAACAGATATAATATCATATCTAAGTATGATACTTCCCAACAGAATGCACCAGCCTCTCCCAAAAAGAGCACAACCCCTGTTAAGCAAAAAGATCAGACATCAGAGAATCAACAAACAGATCCTTCAAAATCAAATGCATCAGTTCCTCCCAAGAAGACTGTTGTCCCTGTCAAACAACAAATTTAGAAAAGTCATAACCCTACTGACCAGCAAAGCATTCAAAAAGTTCCTTTAAATGAGGTAAAGGTCTCTGATAAAATTTCCTATTCTTTTAATTTTGAGGCTGAAATACAGAAAATTAAAATTCCCATCCCTTTGGTTGAGTTAATGAAAAATGAAACATTCAAGAAAGATATCCTCAAAACTATGGATCCTAAATCCATATCCCTTTCTGCTGATATTCTCAATATATATGATGAAAAGCCAACCATTACTCTGGGCCAAATGATAGAAGATAGAGATGAAATATGTCCACCTTTTTACATATCTCTAAACATTCATGACAAAACACTACATAATTGTTTGTTGGACTCCGGTGCTTCTCACAACTTAATGCCAAAGGCACTCATCGACTAGCTTGGGTTAGAGATTACTAAGTATTACCACGATATTTTCTCTTTTGACTCTCGAAAAGTCAAATGTCTTGGAATGATCATGGACTTAGCTGTAACATTGACCCAAGCATCCATGAAAACTATGGTTATGGATATAGTAGTGGCAGACATCCCACCTAAATTTGGATGCTTGTTATCAAGATCGTGGATGAAGAGGCTATGTGGCACTCTTCAAATGGATCTCTCCTATGCTACTATCCCTGTTTTTGGAGGAGTAAACAGAAGTTTATGCAGGGAATCACAGCTGGCATATGTAATCAATGACGAACCAAATCCAGCCAACCATCCTATCTATTCAGTCGACACAGGTATTGGATCTTTCATTTTACAAATTGATGATTCATTTCCAGATGCATTGTTGCTTAGGAAGCCCAATGTTCAGTCCACATAAGTAGCAGAAGATGATCTTTGGACCATGTTATTCAATGGTGCTTGTACCAAATAATCAACAGGAGAAGGGGTGGTATTGATTTCTCCTTCAAAGAAAACTTCTCATTTGTCCTTTAAGCTTGATTTTAAAGTGACTAACAACATTGCAGAGTATGAGGCACTGCTCCTGGGATTAAATGCAGCCAAAGAGATGGAGATTAAAAGATTACATGTATTCGGAGATGCATATTTAATCATTCAGTAGGTAAACAAGTCCTTTCAAGCAAAACATGTCAGGCTGAAAGCCTATGTAGATGAAGTTTTGAGAGCAATCCATACTTTTACAGATTTCAAGATTTCATTCATACCTAGAGAAATCAATGAATTGGATGATTCATTGGGTGTGTCAGCCTGTGCTTTTATACCTCCTCCACCTCCTAAATTAAATTATGAGATTCAAGTAAATTATAGGCCATCCCTCCCTGACAATGTAAAATTCTGGAAGTTTTTCGAGGACGATGTTGAACTCACTAGATTTCTTGCAGTAATAGATGAGTTTACAGATTTTCAAATTGATCAGGAGAATGAACATGATGGTGAAGCTGAAAAGACAAAGTTTAGAAGAAAAATTGTAGCACATGAAATAGTACAACTGTCCACCAATAGAATCCCTAAAGGTTTGGTCCCTTTAGAATTTTTTTTTGATAATAATGATGTGGCTGTCAAATTGAAAAAAGGGGAAAAATATTAAGAAGTTTTGTAGTATAATGTAGCCAGTGAACAGGATCCTAAATATGTCAACTTAGCTTCACATTTGACTGAAAAACAAAAGGCTAATTATGGTGAATTGTTAAAGGAGTTTGCTGACATCTTTGCTTGGCAATATGATGACTTGAAGACTTTCGACACTATGGTAATTCAACACAAGATCCCCTTGAACAAAGATATAAAACCATTTAGGCAGAAACTTAGATCTTTCAATCCTATGTTGCTGCCTACAATGGAAAGGGAAATCAAGAAGCTATTGGACGCACGCATTATCATACCTCTAAGATACTCAGAATGGATTGCAAATCTTGTACTAGTTATAAAGAATAATGGAGAGATCGGACTATGTGTGGATTTCAAAAATTTGAATAAGTGCTCTAGGAAGGACAACTACCCGCTGCCCAAGATGGAACATATTTTACAGAAGGTGTCAGGATCAAAGGTGATGTCTTTTATTGATGGGTTTTCCGAATACAACCAGATTGTTGTCCATTCGGATGATAGAGAAAAGACTGCCTTTACCACTGCATGGGGTATGTTTATGTACGAAAATATGCCTTTCGGATTGATGAATGCAGGAGCGACATTCCAAAGGGTGATGGACATTGCTTTCATTGGGGAGAAAGAAAAATTCATCTTGATATATCTGGATGACATTACTATTTTTTCGAGCAGCCATGAACATCATTTGCAACACTTGAGAAAGACATTCCTAAAATGTCGAATGTATGGCATTTCTCTTCCTAAAAAATCTAATTTTGCACTCAAGGAAGGGAAATTACTTGGACATATTGTTTCAGCTAATGGGGTGAGGATCAACCCAAAAAGAGTAGAAGCTATTAAAATTTTATCTCTTCCTAGATCAAAGAAGGACATTTAGTCTTTCCTTGGAACTATAAACTTTATCAAGAGGTTTATAGCAAACTTTGTAGAACTCACAAAGCATATCACTTCTATGTTAAGAAATAACTCTGAAGTAAAATGGACTGAAGAAGCCAAACACTCATTCAATGCTATCAAAGAAGCCATTACGACAACCCCTGTTTTAATCAGCCCTGACTTTGACAAGGAGTTGTATATCTTTTCATTTGCTTCGAAAGACACAATTGCAACAGTGCTATTGCAGAGAAATGCTGATGATCAGGAGCAGGCAGTTGCCTTCTTCAGTAAAGTCTTGAGGGATGCTGAGGTAAAGTATGAATTATTGGAGAAACAAGCATACGCGTTCATCAAGTCATTAAAAGCCTTCAGAGTTTACATCCTTCAAGCCAAGGTAATGGCTTATGTACCTTCCATTTCAGTTAAATATGTGCTTATACAAACCGACATAGATGGAAAAAGGAGTAAGTGGATAGAAAAATTAATTGAATTTGATGTTGAGCTCAAACCAACAAAACTTGTGAAAGGTCAAGGCCTTGCCAAACTTCTTGCAAAGGAAAATTGTAAATTGCTTGAGATAAATTTGGTAAGTGTAAATGAAGATAATGTTCAGTCTTCAGAGGATAAAGGAAATGAAGAAATGCAGGTCTCAGTTCACCTAGCTAACTGTAAATGGTACAGCCACATCAGTCATTTTCTGCAAAATTTATTAGTCCCTTCAGATTTGACAAGAACATAAGGGAGGGCTTTCAAGATCAAAGCCATGAATTTCTGCATCAATGGAAACTTATTGTTCTGCAAAAATACAATAGGGTTATTATTCAGGTGCATAAACCAAGAGGAAGCAGCTAGGATCATGATTGAATTCCATAATAGTGAATGCATAGGACATCACTATTGGAAGACTACCGCACATAAAATCTTAAGAGATGGTTATTTACTAGCCATCTTTATTTTCAGATCTGTGTGAGTTTGTGAGAACATGTGACAAGTGCCAAAGGTTTGCAGGCTAACAACAACTAAAATCCCTCCCCCTCAGACCTATTGTGGTCACAGGTCCTTTCCAACAATGGGGTCTGGACTTCATAGGTGAGATTCACCCGCCTTCTAGCAGTCAGGACAGATGGATCCTTGTTGCCACCGATTATTTTACAAAATGGATTGAGGCCATTCCTACCAGGAATGCTAATCACACTGTCATCAGTAAGTTTCTACAAGAAAACATATTCGCCATATTTGGTTTCCCTAGGAGGATAGTCTTTGATAATGTTGCTGCATTCAAAGATAAACACTTGGTAAAATTATGTGAAGAGCTGGGAGTTCAGCTAGTACATTCTACTACTTATTATCCATAATGAAATGGCTTAGCTGAGTCATCGAATAAGATTTTAGTCAGAATTATAAAGAAGCTACTTGAACAAAATACTAGAGGCTAGGATTCCAAGCTAAAATTTGCTTTGTCGGCTGACAGGGTTACAAATAAAAAGTCAATTGGCACATATCCCTTTAAGTTGGTATATGGTACTGAAGCCATATTTCTTGTTCAACTTGCACTGCCAGTTGCAAATTTTTTACAAGAAACTAACTCTGAACCAAGTGATTTAACTTGAAGGATCCATAATCTTCTAGAGTTACAGCAAGACCGAGGGCAGCTTCTGGAAAAGACAGAATTACACCAAGAAAAGATGAAGGATATTTTCGACAAGAAAGTCAAAGAAAATATTTTCAAAACAAGGGAACTGGTCTTAAAATGGGATGCAGCAAGGAAAGAAAAAGGGAAACACGACAAATTTGATGCTCTCTGGGCAGGTCCTTTTGTCATAACAACAGTTCAACAAAAAAATACCTTTGTTCTCCAAAATCTTGCAGGTGAAGAAGTGGCAGGTGGCCCTTTCAACTGGATTTTTCTAAAGACCTATTTTTCATAAAGGCTTTTCTTAAAGCCCCGTTTTACTTGTACATATTCTTTTCATTTTTTGTTTTTGTTATTATTGCTTGAATAACTCCATGCCCAATGGTATTGAGCAAAACCATTTTTCAAATTTTCAAATATTAATAAAGGCTACTGAGTCTAACTAGGTTCTTGGTGACCTCACATGGAGGTATCCATCCCATTTGGATCCAAATGTTAGCTCCCAAAATGAATAAGTCACTTGGTTTCATTTTGTAGGTGATAGCATGGTCATCTGTAGGATTTTCTATTTGTTTTCAGATTCTTCTAGTGTCAAAACTTAGGTTTTAAATTCATGCCTTAGAAATAAGTTGATCCATAAAGGTTGTTTTTATAAAATTTCATGAAAATCTTTTCAACAGCTAACGCATGTTGCAAGGTTGATGTTAGTTGGTGAAAGAAATGGCTTTCAATGGTTAAGGAGTACTTTCCCGCAAACAGGCTAGCTGATGAAAGCGTGAAACACGTGTTTTTCTTCCACGATTTCAGAAATTGAAAAGAAGACATGCTCGACACACATCACATAATTATTATGAGGCGCTGGTCGAAGCGAATGATGATGAGGATATCGTTATGCATGTTTTAATCAGATATTATGGAAGACTGTGCTAGTGATTGCATGCTTCAACAATGATAACATTGGAGATGATGAATTCACATCCATCATCACAGGTAAAGGAGCAGTACCACTCACCTAGTGACATCAAATCAACACTTTATATTTTTAACACACACTATTCACAGGTAATATGGTATGGTTCCATATTTGAATTGGAAACACTAATATTTTTCATCAGCACCAAACCTTGGCTCAAGCAGGAAATTACCGTGACACTGTCTGTCAATTTTTCGAGGTTCGAGTCACGGATGGCAAGGAAACAAAGTGGTTTATTGCTAAGGAAAGAATTGGATAGCCTGTCATTCTTACAGTTGCATCCAGATGTGAAAAAACGTTTCTCAGATGCATGTTGCATGAGTTATGTTGAAAGGTTACAAAATGGTTGCCACCAAATAGCAGCTAAAGTATTTTCTAAATCATATGATGGAAACAGAGCTAGTGTGGGTTCTGTAGAAATGATAGTGGATGAAGCCACCATTGCCACAACAACCAGCTTACCTAGATCAGGCCAGGGATGGTTTAAGACAACAACAACCAAGAATTTGAATTTCAAGGTATACCTTAAGGCAGAATTCAGAGATATCACCTGGAAGAAAAGCATGCCAGTTGCTCATCTGGGAGATGAATGGCGGGACCTGTTTAAAGGCATTCAACTCTATATCACCTCAGAAGGCAGGTATGACAAGCTAATGTTATATCATTTCAAACTTTTGGATCATTTCACAAGGAAGACCCTCCTGAATTTACCTTTTTTCCTCCACAAAAGCCTAACCAAAGTATGTAAAAAGATTAGAGCTGAACCTCTAAGAATAAAAAAGACCCTTTGTCATTTTAGCTTAATCAAACTGATAATTCTAGAAGAACTCAGACAAAGAGGAAGGACTTGGTAACATTTTCTTTTTTGGGAAGGATTTGAGACTCAAACTTAACCCTTGAATGAGCAGAAGAAAAATGGAAAAAAGCAGTTAACCCCTTAGAGCAACTCAAGGAGGATAAGAGCTCTTCCAGGACCACTAGAGGATAGGATTTCCAGCATAAAGTCTAAAAGATCAAAGAGAAAATTAGATTTTGAAACCAATTCAGAGAAGCCTACAGTAAAAAAGACAAACATTCTCAACTTACCATACACAGACTCGGAAACAGAGCCATAGCAAGAAGATGAATGTCCAGCCATTAAAAGCCCTAAACACTCCATGGAAATTGCACAAGACTATGAGACTTTTACTACCATTGATGAAGGTGAAACATCAAAGAGAAAAAAGTCAAAGAAATCACAAAAAATTAGGCAACTGAAAGAGGTGATTGCACAACATGAGGTTTTGGAAAGAGTAATCAAGGCAAGATACAAATACCTATTTGACAATTTTGCAGAGACAAACGCAACATTTGAGAAGTTGGCTCGTGAGAGTGTCAAATACAAAAAGAGAAAGAAGAAAATCACCAAGGACTATAACAGTTTGTGGTGGTTAGAAAAACACCTTAAGAGGAAAATTAAGAAATTGAAGCAGAAGAGTAAGTCACATCCAGATCTACAGGTATTGGCCCAGGTTGTTGTGAATATGCAGGGAGATAAATCAAAGGCACACTAAGTTTTTGGTAAAAAAACAATTTTGGAGGTGAAAGGTTCCTTTTTGGCCAAGACAAAACTTTCACCAGCGCAAAGGGTAAATTTACAACCAGTTAGCTGGTGAAAAGCAAAACTTTCACCAACTAACTAGCAGATCATAAGGTGAATTAGCTGGTGAAAGTACAAAAAGAAAATTTTTGAACGCTAAGCTGGAGCGAGGCAATTTTGAAGTATTTAAAAAGGGGTTGAGAGCATCGAAGGATTAACCACCTAATCAAGAAACACTCAGCATTAGAGATTCGTGGAGATTTTGAGACCAAATGCTAAATTGGTCAACTAAAGTTTCGGTTATGGTTATTAAAAGAGTATAGCTACAGGAGACATGTGCCTTTACCCTTCCATGACACAATAGAATCAAAGGTGATGAAGTACAGATGTCAAGATCAACATAGAAGACAGTTCGAGTTCAAGGAAATAGTCTTTGCTTATCAATTGTGTTTAGTTAGTTTTATTTTCTATATTTAGATACAGATACAAGTTTTCAGGATCTAAAAAATTGATTGTAAAAGGCTATAAATGCCTATCGTTTCTAAGAAACAGTGGTTCAATCTGGGAGACATTTTATAGCTATTGTACTTGACTTCTTATTCTGATAATAGAATCAAAGTCCTCTTTTGTTTTCAATATTAGATTCTTTCATATATTTCATTACTCTACACTTTATTCTAGTTTAGTTTAGCCTTTAAGAACTGTCATCTTATTATTAAGCTCATAAACTTGTATTAAAGAATTTCTTACTGTCTTGTATGACCCTACACATGGTTGTATTTGGTTATCTGGATTAGTATCCTTCATCCCCTTTTTTCAACTCTGTTGTCTGGTTATTGTTCTCTAAAAGCACTGTCTTATTCAGTTACATGATAAGTGGTTACTTTAATAATCTTTTGAGTTATCCTATTGTCCCAAATATACCTAAAAACATTTTGACTTGAAGTTACCAAGAACCTTTGGTCTACAACCACAAAGGGTTCCTTGGAGTTATAACAAAAGTTAAGGAAGATTTGAAGGTATGTGATCATATACACCAGGTCTATTACAAAGTTACAAATCATGTTTGGATGATGAAATTTATGAGGGATTTTGGTTAACGAACATGTTGGGTACATGGTTGAGACAAGTAGTTGATGAGTTGGCACATACATAAGGTGTATAGTTGATGATGTTCATACATATTGATGAGTCATAGTTGATGAGTAGTTGAAGCATGATTGGTACATGGTTGGATGCATGTGTTTGTGGTATAGGTTGATTAAAGGTTGTTTGGTACAGGTTGGTGCATGGTTGATGCACTTTTTTATGGTAGAGGTTGATTACAGGTTGAGGTATAGGTTGATGCATGGTTGATGCATGGTTCATGTTTATTGGTACAAGTTTACAACGATATATCTCACAGTGATAGTGTGGCAGTGGTTCCATCATTCTAATTCTACCATAGGGCGGTTGGATGAGGCAAGGATAGGTGGTTGTAGCCACCTTCCGGTTGTAGTCGGAGAACATAGGGTGTTGTATCCTCCTTTTGGTTGTAGCCAGAGAATAGGGGAGTTGGAGCTTCCTTCGGGTTTTAGCCTGATAAACAAGGGGGTTGGAGCCTCCTTCCAATTGTACCTAGAAAACAAAGGAAGTTGGTGCTTCCAATGAATGTAATTCTTCAAGACACAAAATAGAAATAATTTTGTGGTTTTCTCCTGCTTTGTGTTTCCACGTAAAACATTGGTGTACTTTTTATGTGTATGATTGTTTATTTGTTCATTTCTTATTTACTATAAATTTATTGGATGATAATGATACATTGATATAACACTTGTATTATATGGTTAAAAAGGATTCAATATCTCTATTACTAATTCACCCCCCCTCTCAGTAATCCAACACCCTAATCTTCTAAACTCAACTCCAATGACGATCATAATCCGGAACAGATAAAAATGGGCACATGAAGGCCACTGGTTCATAGGAGTGACAATATAGTTGTTTTTCTTAACAATATTGACTGTCTGAGCTATCACATTTAGAATTTTATATTTTAACTTCATTCAATATACACAAATTATAAATTTATGTACATAATCCTTTATCTTTTCCAATAGAAAATTTGCTCAATTATATTAGTAAACATAATTTTTTACATCTTCTTGACCATATCTGTATTCAAGAAAAAACATATATAACTTTCCATATAGTATCTGAAAGATTCCAAAAAGTAAACTTCCTGATATATATCCTTACATTTCCATAAACCTTGAGTCGAATATGAAGTATCACATAAAATATTATTCCAACACTTTACCATATGTTTAGAATCATTTCAAACAAAAAACTGACAGGAGACTCATAACTAGAAACCTTGTTCAAACAAGGAGAACTATGGACATAAACTAGAATAGATTGATGTGTCCATTGGAACCTTCAATTCCATTTACCCACTTGTAAAATGTAATTCTTCCTTCAGGTTCTTGTAAATCTTACTTGGAGAGTAGATCCGCCTCCTTATTATATTCATGGTAAATGTGTTGGAAAATGATTTCATGAAAGTGGTTTATTAAAGCCTTGATTCTAGGCTTCCATCCTTCAATAGAACAAGCCCACAGTATACCTCTTTTATTTAGCCAATCTATTACAACTTTTGAATCTCCTAGGATCTGGAGTTTGTGAAGAGACAATTTTTTTCCAACAATAATGTTTCCCAAACTCCCCAAAAATATGCCTTTGTATTAGTACCTTTCCCACAATTGAATAGCCACCTATAAAATGATAGATCAGGTGTTTTGAAGACCCCTCCCTCTCCACAATATTTTCCATTTGATTGTGCAACACCATCAAAATAGGCTATAGTAGTATAATAATGTTGTTTAATGAAGCAAGATCGAAATGAGATTGGTTTTTGGGAGGTCGTTGGTATTTTTAGTGAGCAAAGTGTCTTAGTAACCACTGATAGTATTGATGGAGATTTTCCTTCCAAAATGGATGAATTCCTTTCTAACCAAATATACCAACAAATGAGTGCAGCTAAAATGAATGGGATCATCTTTTCCATTGTCCAGTTTAAGAGACATTCTACCAGAGAATTCCCATTAAATACTTTTTTTTATCTTTTTACCAATTTGTATTTTATCCCAAATTTATTTTGTAAAAGAGAAATGTATGAAGAGATAAGTTGTATCTTTAGAATCCTTCTTGCATAATTGGTGTTGACCTGGACCTACCCATCCTCTTTATTGTAGATTAACCCAAGTCAAAATTTTATTCTCTGTTGCCAACCATATAAATAGTTTTATTTTTAGTTGGATATCCCATTTCCAAATTCTTTGTCTTCATCCACCTAAAATCGACAAGATCTGAGTGGATAATATATAAAAATATGCATTTCTTACTGTGAGATAACTGGAGGAGTCCCCACCAGTCCACATCATTTTATCTTCCTTATCCTGGATAGAGGCTCCAGAACTAATAAGAGAAATATGAAAGTGATCCCATTCTGCTGTCAACTCACCTGTAATGTCCATCTCATAGCTATAGATCCAATATGCCATCTGGGAGGATTGTGCTTGTTTTCCCCAGGCCTGGGCCAATACTAATTTTTTTTTATTTCTAATTACATAAATAAGTGTTTGGGAGATAAAGGATTTATCTCCCATCCCCAAGATTTTGTCTCTGCTAAGAAAAAAATGATGGCCCGATCCTGGATTCCAACTACTCTAGTTTGTAATCAAGTGGACTTACTTTAATATATTGTTCCATATTTTAGAGGTCGCTAGATGATGACAAGAAGTTGATCTGAACCAATGTTTGACCGTTGTAAATGGGAGATATTATATTTTATTACCTTATGCCATATGCCATCCCTCATTAAAATTCTCTCGAGAGTATTGGCAACCAAGGATTTACTAAAGGATAATATATTTCAAAAACCCCAACCACCACAGTGCTTTGGTTTTGAAAGTGTTTGCCACCAACAAAGATGATAACGGTGTGTCTCACTATTCCCATTCCAGAGAAAATTAAACATGATTTTCCTTAACATGTTCAATATCGACATGGGTATGGATGCCAAGGACATCCAGTATGTCGATTGGATTTCCAGGACTGATTTCAATAAAATATACCTTCCACCCAATGATAACCACCTATTACATCAATGCCATATCCCTTTTTCCACCTTTTCCAGCAACCAACTCTAGTCTTCTCCTTTATGTATTCTAGTCTTTAAAAAATAACCAAGGTATTTAAAACCCAAAGTGAGATCCGAGAAGGTGAAAGAGAGTAATTGTTTGAAAGGAATTAAATCTTCTCTGATAGCACTTCAAATAGAACTGTGGATTTTTTTTCATTTAACATTAATCCAAAATCTTTACAAAATAGTTTAATGTGACTATCAATCTCCAACTACTCCTACATAGATGCATTAGTCATAATTAATACATCATCAAAAAATAAGTGAAGGATTTTGATAATTCCGGAAACTTTTATGCCTGACAACTTCCCATCCCGTTTGCTTTCTTTTAATAAAATACTTAGACCCTCCATAACTAGAATAAATAACAAGGGGTAAAAAGGGAACCCTTGTCGTAAAACTCTTCCACTTCTGAAAAATTCAGTATCCTCCCCATTAAGTAAAGCAATAAAAGACGTTGAATCCACACAAATCATAATCTAGTTTGTCAAAGGAATACCAAAACCCACTTGAATTAATATCATCCTTAAAAAGTCCCAATTTATACATTCGTAATATTTCTGTAGATCCAACTTCAATATGAGAGACTTTAAGTTTTTGTTTTTTATGCTATGTAAGAATTCATGTGTTGTTCCAATTGCATCATGGATCTGACGACCTTTTAGTAAGCCCAGGTGCTCAGCCGAAAGAGATCTGGAGAGAATCAGTTTAATTTGATTTGCAATAATTTTGGATATTAATTTATATATGAAATTACATAAGGAAATAGGCTTGAAGTCCCAAAAGGTAACATGATTATTTACTTTTTGGATCAAGGATAAAAATTCATAATTAAGATATCCAACAATGTAACCCCTTGATCTCAATTCCTCAACCATCAATAAAATATCCTCTCCAACTAGATCAAAGAAGTGAATAAAAAACTCAACTGTCCAACCATCGTGCCCAGGAATTTTATCCTTTTTAAACAAGGATAATACCTCTTTCAATTCATACAAATTAACATGACCATGAAGTACTGTCTCTTCCTCCTCATTTACCAAGCAGGAGAAAAGGCCCGCTACCCTGACTTGATCAATTAGATGTGGCTATTCCTAAGACTTAAACAAATTTTTAAAATATTTCGTTGCCTCCTCTTTTAAAGCCTCTTGTCCATTGTGTAATGTCCATGTATCATCTATAATCTCCCATAAATGTTTTCTCTTTCTCATGTGACTGGCGAATTGGTGGAAAACATCATGTTTTTATCACCACTATGGATCCAAATATCTCTGCTCCATTGTATCCATAGTTCCTCTTTTTCTTTTAGTTACTTATTCCTTTCAAGTTCAATATTTATAAGGCTACTTTCCACCTCTGGTGTCATAGTGCCTACCGACAAGGTTTGCAATGAAAATTTTATTTTTTCCTACAACTCCAGATGTTTCGGATCCCGACATTGTCGTCCTCCTTCCGATAAATACTTCTGATCATTCCACACTTTAAAAACAATATTATTAAAGTCATTTTCTAATAGCCACTGAGAATTAAATTTATAGGGATGTGCCTTGTAAAGTGGGGTGATCTCCAACTATAATAGAACTGGGGTGTGATTTGAGACAAATGGGTACTCCACCCAGGCTTTGTAGAGGCCCACACTATTTAAAATATCTTTAGATATTAAGGTCCTATCTGGTCTCTTAGAAATTGAGTCGGGTCCAATTTGCCCATTTCTCCAAGTAGGTACAATCTTATCAGGCTAGAGATCAATGAGTCAGTGAGCTTGGAAGAAAGCCCTAAAGAAGCCTTCCAAGGGCCCTAATTTTTTCTACCCTCCCCAGACTGCTTCATTCGAGACAATTAAATTCATATCCCCTGCGACTACTAGATTTTTAATTAAGAGAAAACCACAATCTGCCAAAATATTCCAAAATATTTTAAGCTTCGAGCATGGACCATAGATATTAAGTAAATTAATCTCTATTTTACTTGCAATAACAAAAATTGTTAACAAAATGCCACCAAAAGAGAGGTAAGGTACAAAATTATAAATGTTTGTGTCCCATGTAACCAACATACCACCTGAATTACCGACAGATCTTATTGCACAGGGTACTTAGTTGGGACGCAATTTGTTCATAAAAGACCTAGATTTTTGTTCATGGACCAAGGTTTCCTGTAGAAAAATAATATCAGGGTGGGAATTATCCAATAAACGATGAACAGAGGAAGATTTTAGTGATCCCCCAATCCCTCTGAGGTTAAGGGAGAGTAATAATATTACTTTTCCCTTGCCAAGGATTTCATTTCTCTAATTTCCCTGCAGTCAGACGTAGGTGGAAAAGTAACAATAGGCAAAGTAGTCGAGGCCAAATTTTCTTCTGAGCTCTTCTGGTCTTTGTCAGTGAATATTCAATTCCCATTTCCCTTAACCAGGCATAATATTTCCTTGTCTCTTTAGGTCGAGAACTCGAAGTGCTAGTTTCCCCATTAATTGCAGAAGGATCATAAACCAAGTTTCCAAAATATGTAGGTAACTGGACAAGAGGTTTTGTTTCTCATAAGAAGGGGAGTAATGAATCCAGAAAAGCACTAAGGGATGTGTCATCCTCTTCTGTTTCTCGATAGCAAGGAAGTGGAGTAGGGTATTTAGACAGTTGGATTTCTACAGGAGGGGAAGTTATTGACTGAAAAGGTTCGGCAGGACACGAAGAAGGGTCAGACTACACCTCCAAAACTGGTAAAGTATCGAGACACATAGTAGATTTATAGCTATCCACCCCTTGACACCCAGAAGAATTGAATTCACTATCCTTGTGAAAAAATGAACCCATAGATATAGGTTTTGTAACCTCCCTATCCACACCAGAGGAAACCGCCACATCGGAGATAATGTTTTTCAAAAAAATAGAAGCATCCAATGTATCCTTCTCCCATAATGATAAGGAAGAATATAAATAGGGACAATGATGTTTCAACTTACCCAATAGAGAATCCAATGGTTCAGAAAAACTTGGAACCTTTGGCGAAACATACTGAGTCCCGACCCATACATAGTTAGCTCCAGGAGAAGATCTGCCAATGTCTCTATGATGTGTTGTATCTTCCGAGACCTCCTCCTCTACCCAACCACTACACTACAATCCCTTCACAAATGACTCGTACTGCGACAGAGACTACAACAGAAACAAATTCCAAGGTAATCCAGCTTTTGTGTAATCCGTCGGCCCCTCCATTCTATTTCTAGTAACTCTGGAAGTCTTCTATAAATTTCCATCTCGACTAAAATTTTCCCCATCTTCCTGTTCGGTGCGGAGAGTGTCAGTTTGTCAATCATGATAAAGGTACCCAGTGAGTTCCCTATCTCCACCAAGGCTCCTTCATTCCATAATGGTCATGGTAAATTGCGGAGTAAAACCCACAGATGGTGATGTTGAAAGTATTTCGTCGTCGGGTAGAAGGCTACTCTTCATCGCTTCAACATTAAGATATATCCACCAATAACCCACTTGTTATCCAAAAGTTATTTCAAGTCATTAGAAGAATTGAAGATGAAATGAAATCGACCTTTTGTTAAGTAAATAATTTTTGGTATGTTTCCTAAAATGGGTCCCCAGGTTTGCTCGACCCAGACAGGGAGTGAAACTACATAAATATTTGTAGGATAAATGACCAAAGAAACCACACAAGACCAACCTACAGGTCTCCTCGAGACCAATAACAGACCCCAATACCATCCTGTTTAAAACCTTGTTGTCCTTTTACTGCCTACGCCTTCCCCCATACCTACTAGAGTTCTTACCCACCTTTCTCTGTGAACCAAGGGAGCCTGTAATCTTAAAACCCTCTTCCTGAACGCTCATAGAGTTAAACTTCTCCACTAAAGGAAAACTTACCGAACGCCCAAGAAGAAAATCAAAGAATGAGGGAGCAACACCAAAACTTTTGTTATTTGAGGTAGTAGGTAGTGAGGTCAAATCTATATTCGAGGGTATTAATGTACTATTACCCTTTCCAACAGAGTATGTAGTAGAGAAAATACCTTCCTTCTGCCAAAGGGCCTCGTTAGTTGTGCTCATTAGTGCACTGACATCTACAACTAACCCTGCATGTTGTGGAGTTTCCATAACTTCCCACCTAGGATCCACTGAGCTCGTCCCCCCAAGAGTTCTCAACAACATCCCAGTTCCCAAGGATCGTAATAAATGGAGAAATAAATGAAAATATTAATAGTTAACTCTTCCTTCCATTAAAGAGTCAATTTCTGCCACCTGGGCTCCAGTGATGACAACCCTTAAGTGCCTCAGATAACATAAAGTTTCCAAAGATAGTAATTAAGGTTTATAAGAATATGTGGGATAAAAAATATATTGTGTAACAGTAGCTAGAGGAGGTGTGTATATAGACCTCCACAGCTAACGACAATCCAACTGAAAAAACCAGTACCTAAGAGGAAAAACATCTAAGTTTGAACCCCCAAAAATAGTCGAGAGAGTCTCCAACTACCAGGTAACCCTATTAACAGAAGAGAAAAATCTGAGAGTTAAAACCCATCTATGAAGTTGTAGCTCCTACGCCAAGGCGAGAAAAAAGGAAGGCCGAAAAACAAGAGGATAAAACTAGAAAATGTCACTAAACCTATCCACCAATGTTGAAAGTTGATACGACTAAATAGAACATTTATGAAACCATCCTCCCTTCATCATGCTCGACTTCGATATTGTGTAATACTTCGGCTCCCGTTCCATATTCTTTGGTTCCATCTTTAGCTCCGGTTCCCGACTGAATTGTAGCTTGATGAGAAGGATTTGTGCATTTGTTGTTGCACCAACCAACATCAAATTTCGGTCTTTCCTATTTTGTGGTCCAAGTATGATCAAGTACTTAATGTACAAGAACAAGATAATCATTTATCTTAAAAAGAGTATTCAAAGTAATTTATATGTGTTAAAAATCGATATTTTAACTTTATACACTGTACATAAATGACAAGTATTCAAAGTAACTTATTAGCATGTGTTATAAATGGATATTTTAACTTTATTAATGTACATAAATTATAAGTTAATGTGGAAGGGAAATAAGAAAAATATTAAAAGTATATTTCACTTTTGTTTTTAGTATCTTGAAAAAAAAGTAAATATATAAAAATTTAAATATAAAATAAACTTCCAACTTAAAAATCAATTATTTGTGATGATGATGATTAACATCCATTGATATTAACATGTTAAATATTTCTAAAATAGACGATTGGAAAATTTTCTACCATGAACCCTAACTTGGAGAAGGAGGCGACGAACCTTTGTAGGGCCGATATGGACCAACAACAACACACGGAGAAGGATCCCGAAATGGAAACGCAACCAGTCTCCGTAGATGTAGTCTCCATCATGCTTCCAACACTAGGATGGAAGAAACGGTTCATATCATCGAGAAAGTTAGTGACTGGCGCAGAGGAAACCCTAATGTGGGAACAAACAAGAAAGTGGTTGGTTATGCAACCCCTTCCAGAAGGAGGGTTTCTCAAGGGGACATCGAGAGACACCTCTGTGTCACTTTTTAAATCTATTCTTTCACCCCAGCCGGAGGAAGCGAAACTTCGATGGACAATAA
This sequence comes from Picea glauca, assembly GCA_000966675.3. Taxonomy (NCBI): domain Eukaryota; kingdom Viridiplantae; phylum Streptophyta; class Pinopsida; order Pinales; family Pinaceae; genus Picea; species Picea glauca. Next base: position 240,273 of record JZKD02S1672800.1, read on the forward strand.
CAACCGAGGAGGGAGGTTCCAACTCGTTCTCTGGCGAGAGAGAACCAACGATTTGGGCCCAGATCAATGCTAAGAATAGACTGCGGGTGCGGCAAGTGCTAAACCCTAGCTGTCATTGTCGCCTTGATGTAAAGTTTGAAAGCCATTCAACTAGAAGAGACCTCGGGGATCTTTGGCTCTTGGGGGATTCTCCACCTTCGCTCTGGTATAGGAATCGAGTTAAGAGTAATGCAAGAGTGAGGTTCTATTATGAATATCATGGAAAGACTAGCTCCGATATTGCGACAGGCTTCCCCCTTTTTGTAAAGACCATCGCCATATATTCTCTCTGCTTGCATGCTCAAGAATCAAACTCTGTTTTTGAGCTCAAAACCCAAATCCACTAGGCTATAGGTACTCTGATTGGATTTCAATGACTAATCTTCGAAGGACGATAGCTTGTGGATGGCTCTCTACTACGGGACTATGGGAATATAAAAAATGCAACAATTTCTCTCACTTCTTGTTTGCATGGAGGAGCACCTTCATTCACTCATCCAAGCTCTTACAGGCATGCTGTGAAATCAAGGATTTCCACTCCTTCAGGGTTCAAGGCTGAAACTTCAAGTGTAAAGGAGCTCTTTGGATCTGCCTTCATTATGGAGTAGTGTGCAGAACCTCCAACAATAGAAGTTGAATATCCTCAAGCCTATGGCTTTGCCTTTATCTACCAGGAAAAATTCCTCATTTGTCACTTCAACGGACTTTGGCCCTCGGCCTCTGTGCTAAGAGAATGGGTTAACAAGACCTGGTTGACAGGTCATGAGTTGTTCCTCTACTTCAAAGGGTTCTTCATCATCAACTTTTCCACAAAAGACAAACGTCAACACGTGCTAGAGCAAGGTCCTTGGTTTTGGGGAAGATCTGGTCTTTCCATGCAGAGATGGTTCCCTGAATTTAATCCACTGACCATGACAACCATGACTATACCAGTCTAGGTGAGACTACCCAATCTACCCTTGCATTTCTATACTCCATATTTTTTACCTACCCTGGGAAATGCGTTGGGTAGATTTATTAAAATAGACAAAAATAGGATAGTGAAAGGCTTCATCACTTTAGCCTGCATATGCGTTCAAATTGACCTCAGTCAAGGGCTTCTGAATAGGATTCTTATAGATTGGGATGAGGGAGATCCTTTCACGTAGATGGTCGATTATGAGAACACCGCCTTCAGATGTCGCTCCTGTCAGCAAACAGGGTACCTCCAGGCAACTTTTCCTCTATCCCCAATCCCTTCCTCAACCTCTGGAGCACGAAAAAGAGCCAATGGTTGGCAAGGACCAAAATATCACAAAATCTGCCCAAACCCTTCTTCCAACAACAAGCAACATCACAAAGACGCTCCAACTCCTCCGACTTCCTCAATGCCTTCACAGCCCCCAACATTCGCTCAGCAGCCAACCGTCAACCCAAAACACCAGCCTACGGCCTCAGCACAAAATCTTGAATATTTAGAAGTCATGATTCCAACTCCCACAATTAAGTCCTTGCACCCACCTCTTGAAAAGGGGGAAACAATTGACACAATCATGACCACAACCCCTCTCCCAGGGACTCAAAAGTGTCCTCATGAATCAGAAAACTTAGACAGCGACAAAAAAGCACCCCTGGCTTTAGCAACTCAAGATTATGGCACTTCCTCAGACCATCTGGCTTTGGTGGCAAAATTTCTTGAGCCTATCAGCTCCTCTAGTTGGACTGATGTTCGTAAGAAAAAAGGCAGAAAGGATCCTCACCGGTCAACACAATGATCCAACCCTTTCTCCTTATCTTGTAATGTTTCATCTTACTTTTCCCATGCAGTCCATGGGGATCTCTTTTAGCATAGGCTAGTCTCAAGTGATCCCATGTTCTCTTTCTGGGGGGTCTTCTCCCATCAGCAAATCGATTTATCACTTTGTACTTCTTTTCATGGATTGAATAGAAGGATTCTCACCTTTTTTACTTAAAAAAAAAAACATCCATTGATATTGAATTGATTTATTTGAATTTAAGAGGTTAAGCTATTACTTGCAATTCTTTAGAATTTTAGATCATCGTGATTTTGATGAGTTAAAATGTTAGGATATAGGCTAGAAAATCTAAGAGAAAGTAATTTTAATATTCAACCTTCTTAGTGTTACAAAGGTGAATAACTCTTTCATTCCATTGCATTTTAGGAATTGACCAACACCGAGTTTCACTATGGAGCTCCCACATTTTCTCCTTAAATTTTGATTTAATGATATTTTTAATAGTATCCTTAGTCTACAAAATGGTGGCTTCCATGATTCCCCAATGGCTTAGCCAAGAATGGGAATATTTATGCCATCCTTGCTCGAGTGGTAGGTGGTAAGGACTCAATTTTGAAACAATTTTAGAAATCCTCTTTTCTTCCAGATTGTTTAACTTGTTCTTATACATTAGGTATTGAAGCAATTTTAGGAATCTTATTTTCTTCCATATTGTTTAACTTATTTTTATGCATTAAGTATATAGTCATATTTTTAATAGGGAAAAGGTTATGACTGAAGAATATAAATAATTACCTTAAATTGCTTATAAAAATAAGCAATTTAGGGTAATTATTTATATTTATTATGTTTTTATTGTTTTAATATTTTGAGAAAATTTAAAACTTAAAATGAAAATGTTAATTTAATAGTAAAAATTACATCATATACACATAACATATGACAAAACATATGTGTCATATTTTAAAAATTAATTTAATTTAAAAAATCAATATTCTATAAAATACAAACTTCTATATATAAAATAATCTAAATTTAAAAATTGATATTTTAATAAGACATGAGCTTATTTCTACCATAATAAGTAATTCAAATTTTTTTCAAATGCTATAATATATATATATATATATATATATATA
>JZKD02S1672800.1:260287-277935 GCA_000966675.3 Picea glauca
TATTTATGAAGGAGATTCAAAAGTCAAAGAAGCAAAGCTTCAAACTTACAGAGGTCAGTTCGAACAACTAAAAATGAAGGAAGATGAATATATCGCAGCCTACTTCTTACGAGTTTGTGAAACAGTGAATGCAATCATAGGATTGGGAGAAGAAATTGAAGAATCTGTAATTGTTCAAAAGGTACTAGGATCTCTTCCTATGAGATTCAAGCCTAAGATATCAACACTAGAAGAAAGATCGGATCTAAACTCAATAAGAATGGAAAAACTGCATGGAATCTTCACAACATATGAGATGAGAACTAAACAGGAAAATCCAAATGTAAAAGAAGAAGCCTTCAAAGCATCCAAAATATCAAAGAAAAAGAAAAAGGAACAAGAAGAATATAGCAGCAACAACGACATCTCGGAAGATGATGAAGAAGTGGTCAACTTCATCAAAAGACTGAACAAGGGAACCAACGGTAGGTATAGATGTAAGATTCATTTAATTTGTTTTCATTGTGATGGTATTGGTCATTTTGCTAACAAACGTACTCATAAAAAAAAGAGAAATGATGAAGGTTACTCAAAAGGAAGACAAACATAAAAAGGTAAAAGAACTACAAAGAAAGTTTTAAAGAAAATATTTTGCACCAAAGAAGACATCTCATCATCAAATGAAGATGAAGTCAGTGACAGTGAAACAAGCAGAGAGATATTCATGGCAGTAGAAGACTCTTATAAAGAAGACTCCGAAGAAGAATATGAAGAAGCAGATAAAGAATAAATTGAAGAGGAAGAAGTTGACTTCCGAGAAGAATTAATGAGTTCCATAGAAGTTATCAGAAGAAAAAAGAAGAAAAACAAGAAACTACAAGCAGAACTAGATAAGAAAAAAGACACTCAAGAACTAAAACAAATGATCACAAAATTGAAGGTTCAAATAGAATAAGATAAAAGAACTGAAGAAGCACTCAAAGAACAGATAAAAGGAAAAAACAGGTTCATTGGAAACCTGGAAGCAAAGATTGTCACACTAAGAAAGGATATTCAAAAGAAAAATATGCAGAATAGCTCAAACGTTCTGGATGACATCATCAACAGTAAAAAATATCATCTTGACATGTCTGGACTTGGATACAATCAAACATAAAATGGATCAAGCTCTAAAAAACACAGCAATAAACAAATCCAAAAAGCTATGTAGAAACAATCAAAGGGGATAAAAATATATACAAGGAAGATTACAGGGACACTCCTCCACTGAGAAGATTCATATTTCAGAATAAAAAACATATAGAAAGGCCTCAAGAAGAAGAAGGATTCATAAGAGCACCTCCTTTCAAAATATCTTCAACTACTAGGTATCAAACTATATTTTTTCGTTTATGTTATGCATTAAATAATTTTGGACATAAAGTTGTAAATTGCAGAGCTAACAACAAGAACAATAACTACTTTAAGAGCCATACACAAAGGGGTTATTCAAGAAGACCGAGTGAAACACAGAAAAGAAGTTACAAAAGGTTTGAATCTTTGAGCACTGAAGTGGAATGTTACAAATGTAACAATTTTGGACACATGACCAAAAATTACAGAATGATAGTCCCTCCTAAAAAACCTCAACAGAGTCACAAACAAGAACCTCAGAAAATGACATAGATAATAAAGCAATATCAATATATCAATGAAGAATGCACAATCGCTCTACAAGATAAACATAAGAAACGTGGTTGGTATGTTGACAGTGGATGTTTAAAACACATGACAGGTGATATAGACAAGTTTCTTACATTACGAAAGGAAAGAAATGGATCAGTTTCCTTCGGAAATGATGATTCAACCAAAATCATTGGAAAATGCATAGTCCGAATTGGGAACAAGAACGAAAAGGCATACAATGTTCTACTAGTAGAAGATATGAAACATAGTATTTTAAGTGTGAGTCAAATGTGTGACCAAGGTCATAAAGTTTCTTTTGATTCATGGAAATTGGTCGCTACAGCTGTAAGAACTTCAAGCAACATATATGTGTTAAGAGAAATTGCAACTGTAAAGTGTTGTCTAGGAAAGGAAGATGAAAGTTGGCTATGGCACAGAATAATGGGTCACATGCATTTTTATAACCTTGTCAAAGTCAACAAAAGAGAAACAGTCAGATAAATGCCCTAGATCACAAAACCAACCAACACTTTATGCAAGCATTGCCAACAAGCAAAGAAAATAAAGACCAGGTTCAAATCAAAGGAATATATAACAACAAACCCACTAGAAATTGTGCATATTGGTCTAGTTGGACCAACTACAAAAAAAGTCTTAAAAGGTGAGAGATACTTTATGTTATTAGTTGATGATTATAGAAGAATGACTGGAGTTTTCTTTCGCAAGAACAAGTTAGAAGCTTTTGAAAACTTCAAGATCTACAAGGAAATGGTTGAAAATGAGATGGATTCAAGAATCAAATGATTAATATCGGATAATGGAGGAGAATTCACCTCAAAGGAATTTATGGACTATTGCAACAATCATGGAATAAAAAGGCAATTCTTTGTCGCTAGGACACCTCAACATAATGGAGTTGTTGAAAGAAAGAATAGGATAGTACAATAAATGGCTCGAACAATGATAATAAATTCAAATTTGACAGATATTTTTTGGACGCAGGTAGTGCATACAATAGTTCACATTCAAAACAGAGTAAGGCTCATAAACAACACTGATAAAGCTCCCTACGAGCTATGGAAAGGAAGACCAACAAATGTGAAACACTTCAGAGTTTTTGGAAGAAAATGCTACATCAAAAGAGAAGATAGAAAAATGGGAAAGTTTGAATCTCATGTGGACAAAGGAATACTTGTTGGTTACTCAAGTACAAGGAAAGCATACAAGTGTTACAATCTAAGATTAAATAAATTTGTGGAAAGCATCAACGTAACAATTGATGAAACATGCAGATCAGAATCAAAGGAAGAAGAAAACAAATCAATGGAACAACTTTATGAAGAAGAAGATGAAAAAGAAGTAGAAGAGGAAGATGAAGATGAAGAGAATCCGACAGAAGAAGAAGAACAAGTTCAACAAGTATCTCCAAAGACACCTAGCAAACGAGTACGGAAGAATCATCCTTTAGATCAGATTATTGGAAACAAAGATGCAGTAATTGAGACTAGAAGAAAAATCTGTTCACCAGAACAAACACACGTAGCACTGTTATCTACAATGAAACCAAACTGTTTTGAAGAAGCCATAAAGGATGAATTTTTGAATAAGGCCATGGATGAAGAATTGGATCAAATAGAGAAAAATTTCACTTGGCAATTGGTTCCAAGACCAAAGAATAAGAATGTGATCGACAAAAAATGGGTTTTTAGGAATAAATTGAATGAATATGGACATGTTAAAAGGAACAAAGCTAGATTGGTATTTAAAGGATATGCAAAGATTGAAGGAATCAACTTTGAAGAGACATTTGCCCCAGTTTCCAGAATGGAAGCAAGAAGTTTTATTTTAGCTTATGCATGCTCCAAAAATGTTAAAGTATATCAGATGGACGTAAAATCAACTTTTCTAAATGGGGAACTTGAAGAAGAAGTCTACATTAAACAACCAGAAGGATTTCAGTTGCCAGAGAACACAGACTATGTGTGTAAATTAAAGAAGGCCTTGTATGGTCTAAAACAGGCTCCTAGAGCATGGTACTCCATACTGGATAAGTATTTTTAGCAGGCAGGGTTCATAAAAGAAAGTGCAGACAACAACCTCGACATCAAGGTAAGTCAAGGTAATATTTTATTAATTGAAGTTTATGTTGATGATATTATTTTTGGTAGTGATGATGACAGGTTAAGCCATAAATTTGCAAAAGACATGCATAATGAATTTGAAATGTCATTACTTGGAGAACTATCCTTCTTTATGGGACTTTAGATACATCAAAGCAACCAAGGAATTTTTATTTCTCAAACCAAGTATATTAGAGAAATGATAAAGAGGTTCGGAATGGAGGATTGTAAACCAGTTATCACTCCCATGCAAACCAGTTGTAAGTTGAGAAAATATGATGATTCGAAGTCTACTGATCAGAGGCAATACAGGTCAATGATTGGAATCCTACTATATGTGACAACATCCAGACTAGATGTAATGTAGGCAATTGGACATGTGGCACGATTACAAGCAGCACCAAAGGAATCACATGTATTAGCAGTAAAGAGGATTTTCAAATATCTCAAAGGAACATAAGAGTTTGGATTATGGTATCCAAAAGGGAAAGATCTATCACTTATTGCCTACACAGATGCAGATTGGGCAGGTTGTATTGATGACCGACGAAGCACCAGTGGAGTATCATTATACTTAGGTGAGTGTTTGGTATCTAGGCTAAGTAAGAAACAATCATCAATATCTCTATCTACAGCCAAGGCAGGGTATATTACAACAACAACATGTTGTACACAGGTTCTTTGGATGAAACAAACTTTGTCAGATATGCAGGTTGAGAATGATGAGCCCATTCCAATATATTTTGATAATACAAGTGCCATCAGTATCTCAAAAAACCCAGTGATGCACTCTAATATGAAGCACATTCCAATCAAGTATCACTTTCTACGGGAACAGGTTGCAGAAAAGAACATCGGAGTTCAGTATGTGGACACAAAATAACAAGTGGTAGACATCTTTACAAAACCATTTCCACGAGAAGCCTTTGAATATCTTCGCCAAAGACTTGGATTTATTTCTACTGCAAAATGAATGTTTTTTGAATGCTTATCTTATATGTCTTAGATGTACATGAGGAAGCACCATAAGAAGACAATTCAGTCAGGGGGAACAACCCCGAATGGAAAGATACCTTTTCCATTGATGACAAAGGGGGAGAGATTTATCAGAGGCAGATTTATCAGATGCAGAGGAAAGAGGCATGGTTCCAGGGGGAGCATGAGTGATATGATTTCAGTATTGCATTAGAGTGTTGCCATCAATGCCAAAGGGGGAGATTGTTGATTAAGGTGGGTTTTCATTGATGTCAACCCTTAAAGAAAGACCCATAGGACAAAGGTTTGGGTAATGGAACAAATATTTTTTTATGTAAATATGACTCATTATTGTTTTGTCATGGTTTATAAGAAGTAAAACCTTATGGTGAAATCCCTCATGGGAAGACGCTTTGCGGAGTAAGAGAACCCATTCTTAATTATGGAATAATGAGATGAAGGACAATGAATTTGTCAGGGAAACTATCCTATATGGATAGTGCTTGTCATGTCATTTCCAGTGGTATGTATAATGTCTAATTAATCTTCACGGTTAGAGATTTATGACCATGTGAAGTTGGAGAACCCAGGTTTGGGTAATGGACCCAAGTTTTTTTGATGGATAATGATATGATTTATGATATATTTGAAGGTAATACTATTCTATATGGATAGTACATGTCATCACATTTCTGGTGGTATGTGGAATGTCACATAACTCCTCACGGTTTGAGAGTTATGGCTTTACGAAGTTGGAGGACCCTCATATGTCATCTAGAAGCCCCAAAAGCTCAAAGTAGTCAAAGTGATTTAAGAGATTTTAAAAGGTAAATAATAAAGTGAATTTGGTTCTTCCAATGAATGTAATTCTTCAAGACATATAAGAAAAATCATTCTATGGTTTTCTCCCAATTTGGGTTTCCACGTAAAACACTGGTGTACTATGTATGTGTGTGATTGTTTATTTCTTACCGCTCATTATTGGATAATAATTCTACATTGATATAACATTTGAAGAAAAAGGATTATAATTACAATATTACTGATTCACCCCCTCTCTCAGTAATCCAACATATAGATCCCAGTGGAAAACATATCTTCATGGAGGAGGTTAGTATCTTAACCCTCTCTCTGTTCTTCATCGTTATATATTTATTTTCTGTTTTGTGTATTTATATAGATATTTGATTCTATGTTTTTTTTTAGTTTTTGCATCCCAGCAATAGACCCTTTACTACTATAGATGCATTAGTTCCTAGCCCCACCACTTATTTAGTAGTAGAGGAAACATGTTCATTGGGTGCACCGTACACACAGGTATGTATCACATTTGATAGATTCAACATAGTCATTTCTTTATTTTATGACATCCTCAATTTTTTTATATGTTCTATTGTTTCTACAAGATTTGGAACTAGGAGATGTTGGGGATTGTCTATCTGGGATGGAAAATTCACCAACATCACAAGTATCATGTGTAAATTTAAATATCGTATAATTCTCAAATTGTTTGTTTTTATGTTTTTGAATTTTACTATTTGGTACTAATAGTTCAATTTTATTCATATGTATGCAGGACGTTGATATATTTTCTAGGTATAGTAGTATTGCACCCCCTGTGAACCTGGTCATTTCTTCTCAGTTGCCTTTCTCCAGGCCTAGGGTGTTGGAATCACTTGTACAACCTATCAGGGTCCCTCACAGCCCACTTGTCTACCACCCACCACCACCACCACTTTCGTCCCCATTGACATAGACTTCCATAGTATAGTTTTTCTCAGAACAGGTTGTACAACCTAGTGCTCCATATACCATTGAATCTTCGTTGATGCCTGAGATATTCACGATGAGATAATTCATTGATAATAATTTTTATGTTTCATGAATTTATTTTTACGTATATTTATTTAATTTTCTTGACTTGATCTTTGTAACTGATGTAAGGTGTCATTGTAGACCGATTGAAATCATGGAGGAGGGTATCGCCCTCACAATTGATAGTTTCATATGGGGTGAGATTTCTTATGTTAAATTACAAAGTATCAATTTGTATGTCTATTAATTCATTGATGAAAAATCTAATAACATTGTTTATTCTTTGTGCAGTCTCCAGAGCATTGAAGCACATCCATGCCTAGAACCTATCGAGGTGCATCCTCGAGAAAGATAAGAAAGATAGATTTTCAGGATTCTCTTGAGGGTGGAGAGGGTGGAAATGGTCAATGATTGACCAACTACTGCCATTTTATAGCTAGGCTACGGTATAGATGTTTTTTTATGTTAGGGAACTTGTTATCTCTTTCTATATTGGGCATGATTTGCCATTTTTTAAAAAATGTACAATTTAGACGATGTTGAGTATATATATATATATATACACACACACACACACACACACACACACACACACTTCATGTCACTTTTTTTATTATTCTCATTGTTTCTACATTTGATGTTGATGAATATATGAATTTCAAAGTGTATGAATTTTATGTGTATTAATCCCTTGATTTTTTCGAAAGTGATTATAAATACTTGCAATATGCATTAAGGAATACCTTATGGTGGAAAATATTGCTAAGTGCTAAATCCCTAAGAAATTAATGGTTCTCAAGTAGCATTTCTTGCTAATCAACCATGTATCTCTACATCATTCCTTATGAATTATTTGCATGAATGTTCTGGATATCCATTTTCTAACCCGCATCCAACAATACATACTACCTCTTGAATTATCTCCATCTAAATCCAATGACAATCCACACTCAAATATTGGTCACTTGAAAATATTGTAACCTTGAAAAAGACATATTACAATAATTTATTATAGAAATACATTTTCTCATCTATCTTCTACATAATTGTAAATCACTTAACAATTTCATCTCAAGTTTTATTTCTAGGGAACGCACATTATTCCCCTCTTTCTATGCATGACATATATAAAATCGTTTGATTTATGTGTAACCCTTCATAAATGCCAAAAAGACTAGTCAAGCACTCGTTAATGCACATATTTTCTTAGATTGTGTAGTGGGTATATGTAAATTTTATTTAACCCATAAATTATTAATAACATTTATTTAATCTTCCATGATGTCCACTAAACTTATTTATTTTGATCACTAGAACGAGACAATTCACATGGAAACTATATATGAGAATGGCTATCATTTTGCACCTACAAATAATGGTTTTGAGGTTACATTTCTTGACACACTATAGAAAGTAATGGTATGCTACCAAAATTCCCCTAGGGAGACTTGAAACCATTATTCTTTTCCCTTCACCATCTATGAGAGTTTATTGCACATTCCTACCCAATGTTTTGGTTAGAGAACAAAAGGAGACAAAGGACCCTCCCAAACCCAATCCCAGAAACCTGTTGATGCCATGGAATTGTCATTCCTTGTCAATTCATTCCATGCCATGCCATTGGAATTTCCATACCATTGTCAAACCTTTACATTCCATTCCATTTCCATTATATTGCCATTCCTTTCCAATCCATGACATGTCATGCCATTCCCATGCCTTTCAATATCAAACAATTGCCATTCCAATGCTATTCCTTTCCAAGACATGCCATGGCATGTCATTTCCATGTCATTCCATTGCCATGCCATATACGTGCCATTTCATTGTCATGCCTTTCGAAGACATGCCATGCCATGCCATTGTCATGTAGTTTCCCATTTTAACCTATATAACAATAAATATAACCTTCCAATGTGATGCCATAACATTGCCATGCCTTGCCAAACCAATAAATGATATTAAAAATAAGCTACAACAAGATAAATATAACAACCCTTAACACAAGTAATCATTAAATGAAAGGGGGATGAAAATGCAAGCATAAAATATGGTTTAGATAACAAATTCTTGTTGAAATGCAAGATGACACATAACAACCCTATAATATTCAAGACATCAAGCAATGGTATGGTATGGTATGCATTGACAATGGTATGCTATGGTATGGTATGCATTGGAAATAGCAATGGAAATGGAAATGGTATACATTGGTATGGTATGCATTTCCTTGCCATTGCCTTGTATGGTATGCATTGGCAATGGAAATGGAAATGGTCTACATTGGTATGATATGCACTGCCTTTCCATTTCCTTCTATGGTATGCATTGGCTATGGTATGGTATGGTATGGCATGGTATGTATTTGCAATGGTATGCATTGGAAATGGAAATGGAAATGGTATGCATTGGTAATGGAAATGGTATGCATTTCCTTTCCATTATATGGTATGGTATGGTATGGTATGCATGGTATGGTATGGTATGGCATCCATGGTATGGTATGGTATGGTATGCATTGGCATTGGAAATGGTATGCTTTGGTATGGTATGCATTGGAAATGGAAATGGAAATAGTATGCATTGGCAATGGCAATGGTATGGTATGGTATGGTATGGTATGCATTTTCTTGTCATTGTATGGTATGCATTGGAAATGGTATGGCATGGTACCACATGCATTGGCATTGTCAATGGAAATAGAAATGGTATGGTATGCATTGGATATGGTATGCTATGCTATGGAATGCATTGGAAATGGTATGGTATGCATTGGAAATGGTATGGTATGGTATGAATTGGCATTAGCAATGGTATGGTATGCATTGGCATTGGAAATGGTATGGTATGGATTGGAAATGGTATCGTACGCATTAGAAATCATATGGTATTCTATGCATTGGTAATGGTATGGTATGCATTCGCAATGGTATAGTATGGTATGCATTGGCATTGGCAATGGAAATGACGATGGTATGGTATGCATTGGAAATGGTATGGTATGCATTGGTAATCGTATGGTATGGTATGCATTGCATTGGTACAATATGCATTGCATGGAAATGGTATGCATTTATATGGTATGCATGGACATTGGAAATGGAAATGGTATGGTATGATATGCATTTCCATTTCCAATGCCAATGCATATCATACCATACCATACCATTTCCATTTCCATTGCCAATGCCAATCCATACCATACCATACAATACTATACCATTGCCAATGCATATTGTTAGCACTTGGTCAATTGTTGGGATGAAGAGAAATGACCTACCAAGGTAACCTACAAACCAAATTTAAGAATGGAAACTAGCCTTCAAAATATAGAGAGGGCTATCTTTGAGACCTAGTCTCCGATGGATAATAAATTTGGAATGACGGATAGATTTACATACATGAGGAAGTTTTTTCTAGTTTCACTTGCAAGGAAGTATAGTGCCTTTGGGATATGGAGTCAACCCCTTGAAAACAAGAGAAATCAATGACTGGTAAAGGAAGATTTGAGAGAATAAAGGATAAATAGGTAATGGTCTTTGAGTTTCAGTATCGTTGTGTATGTCGAAAGAAAGGAGAAACATAAAGCAAATGAGAGCACCATTAGAGATGAATTTTGACTTAATTTAGAAGAAAACACAGAGTTTAAATGGCTAAGTCTAAAGCACCACAAGATGAATTTTAAACCCTTTAAATATTTCCAATTTAAACAAATGAAACAGACATGAATTTTCAGGAAACATGAAGTACATATGAAGATAGGATCACAATACATCAAACCACCACCATTAGAATATTTTCATCAAAATCTTCAGGACCTATGTGTTATATTTCCATCAGATTCAAAAAATTACATTCAAGAGTGCCTTGTCTACACTACCTTGCCAACCCGACTTACATAAAAAAGATCCAATATATAGAAAAATAACACCCTCCTAGGTTTCTATGTTCGAACTAATTCCTCCTAGAATATTGATTTTGGTTACTCTCCCCTGGACAACCTTTTCAACAAAGTTTACTAAAAATAGAAACATGATTGTGCCCAATCATAACATAACCCACATATTCGTTTCAATCATTTGGTCATGAGTAAGATTCAACCATCTGGTTTTGATAAATCATTTTTTTTTCAAAGGCTTGTCTGAGTAATCATGCATACTGTTGGAAAATCGATCACCTTTGTATAACAGATTCTGGTTGTTGTTGTGCGATCATTGGATATAGCATGTGCTTGGAGAGTTTGCGTAGAAAATATCCATTTGTGGTCACTCGTGCAACTCTATGTGGCAGCAACGGTTGGGGACCATGCATCTCTTTCAAAACTGGCATGCGTTTCAATAATACCCGCCTTCTCATTAGGTAAGCTTACAACATTTGCGCAGTGAATATTCACTGCTCAAATGCTACATCAAAATTCTTGTTAACGTAAGAAAGCAGGATAGGTAAAAAGAAAGATTCCATGCCATGACCCAAAAAGACAAAAATGGGGCTCTCTTACTCATGCTTCCAATGGTCACCTGCAACCTTAAATCTCTAATTGTTTTTCTTAAAGACTGGTTTCGTTTTCTCAAACTCTTCACCTGTCTCAACAAAACCATGTTTCTTTTGAGTTTTGATTGAGCGCTGGAGAGAGTTGCATACACATTATCAATAGATGGCCTACACTCTTTGAAATTTTATGTGATTTTTTCCTCTGACATCCTTTGTTCCTCCCTAAGATCAATTATTACATCTTGGGCCTCTCTAAGCTATTTTTTAATACAATTTATATTCCTTTCTTTCGTTGTGGGCGAGGTAGGGGGTAACTGACCTGATTGACTCTACGACATTAGTGTTTCAATGGTCCTTTCTTCTATTTGTTGTATCAAGTCTCTATTTTATTGATAAATTTATGCAATAGTGTGTTGTGTTTTCTTCAGGTGTTGTGGAAATTCCTAAACATTTGCATTTTCCTCACCTAACTCCACCTTCCTTTCATCAATTCCCTTGTTTTCACCTTCAAAAAGATCCATCTGAACGATGTGCATGGGAAATATCTTTGTAGAAGAGTTGGTGCACGGTTTACTTGGAGCTTGGATCTCCTCAGTTTTATTAGTCAACCTTGACCTGCTTTTCTTCTAGGATGTTGGTTGACTAAATGATGGGTCTTTTAATTCTTTCCCTTTTCTTTTTCTAGTAACATCTTCCTTTCTCACCTCTGAACTGTGAAGTGTTGTTTCTTCTGCAGATAGTTGAATGTCCCCTTTAGGGTCTATGGGGATGTTAGCCAAAATTAGAAAATAATCCTAGTCCTTGTTCAAATGTCTCAATTCTTCAACCATTAACATCTTGATTAATGAAAAATGGAATAAATTGTTCTTCGGCTGATAAGCCTTTGCCTGGACATTGTCCACCATATTTCCCAAGATTCAACATAAGAAGAAAGGTATATTCAAGGGATTTTCCCCTGTGAAGTGCATCAATAACCTTATGCGATATGGATACACCCTGTCGAACCTTCCTTCATAGGTGAAATATCTTCTAATTATCTTTAGAATTTTCTCGAAAGGCTCCAGGAGATACTGGATTGGAATGTCGACTCCAATTTTTTGATTTCTACATTCGAGCTTGATGAAATCTATATAACATGACATGTCTAAAGGCATGCCTTTAAACAATTTTTCTCTACGTGGAGGGATCTCTGTCGCAACTGACAACGTTTCCTCCGTCACTCGGAAAGTGACTCTCGCAATTTTTTCACTGACCCCAGTAAAATTGAGGGTGAAATTCTCAGGCAGCTTCGCATTATATACTTTGATCCTTTCATAGAAACACATACACTTGTCTTGTTCAACAGATGCCCTGATCATCAGGTCTTCATTTATTAAGTACATATCCTAAGGTTCAAACCTCACAGCCTTGCCACTTCTCTCCTTCTTTCTTATTCTTTGGGAAACTTCCATGATGCTTGTATATATTGATTCCATGCGTGTGGTAATGAATTGTGATACCCTCTCTGTGCGAAAGATAAGAATTATGAACTTTGCAGAGACTGCAAGAAAGGTAGCAACAAACACCTTCGCATGGCAAACAAAATCAACCAAAAAAATTCTTGGCACAGCAGTAAAGCATGACAGAAAATTACGGTGGAGTGGAAAACTCGGGGCGACAGTAAAGCAAGATGGAAAATCAACACAGTGGGGAAACTGGGCGTGGTAGAAAAGCACTAGGGGACTTGGCGCGAGACGAAAAATTTTGGGGTAGTGGGAAAACTCGACATGGTAGGAGGAAATTCAGAAGGAAGAAGGCCGACTGTGAGAAGAAACAATTCGTCCCAAAAGCTAGCTTGCAGCAAGCTTGAAAATAATTTAAGCAATGTTTGAAAACAACGGAGGAGGTGCAACAAAATCAACACAACATACTTACGTAGCGACTAGAAAAAAATAACTTTTACGCAGCGAAGGGCTCCAGAGCTTGCTGAAAAAACTACGGATGATGCATAAAATCTGAAAGTGAAGGGGAGTCATTAAGGGTGACCAATATTTATGATTGAATGGATACATAGTTAAATGATGGAAAAGGACAGTAAATCCATGGAGGCGAGAAGTTAGAAAGAAAGTTGAATATTTGCGCAGCAAACTCATGCAACAGGTACATTTTTGAAGTGTGAAAAGTACAAAGGATAGGAGTGCCATGATATTTTACTTTTATGACTTCATGATTAGGGAATTATGCTCATGATATCATTCTACATGATCTTTATCCTAACCACTTGACTCGATTTTTGGTATGTAATTCCCACCTGTTCGACATGACTCGAGACTTAGGGAAATTAACCCTTATGATTTAAACATGGCGAACCTTACACCTATTTAACCAACTTATGACCAGACCCATTACTCGATGATTTCAAACCACTCTTTATTTGGCCACTGACATTACAAACTTTGATGCACAAACTATGACTCATCTAAGACTAACTCTAACTACAAAAATCATAGTGCTAACAACTGGGTTGAATGGGGATGATATCCTCCCAGTGAGGTAGAAAAGAACATCAAACCAAGTTCCTGACCATTGGGTTTATTTGACTCAAATACTCTAAAATGACAACACAAACGTGTTTCTAGACCCTCTTGACATAACCATGACTAAATCTAGCATAAACATAGGGCCTTCACTTCGGTCTTCAATTTTCTATTGATTATTGATTTAGAATGCTTTATCTGAAAATAAAAATGGTTATTTACAATGAAATTAAGAGACTATTTTTTTTTTCTAAACAAGATAATGTTTGAGAAACCTCCCATTCACAGGTCCCCCACCAATAAGATCTCCATTAAGCTCTTGAAACAAATAGGCATTGTTCCCATGCTATGCAACAATATTGAATGGTCCCATCCAAATATGATCAAACTTCCCATGCCTCCCTCTGTCTTCATTTCTTGCATCCCATTTTAGTTCCAAATCATTCACCTTGAAATCATCTTCTTTGGTGTGTCTGTCGAAAATTCCTTTCATTTTATCTTGGTGCAACTATGACTTATTGAAGACCCATTCTCTCATTTTCTATGCATGGACCAATTGGTTTATTCTCCTTAGATCATCGCCTGGTTCAGCTTATTTCTCTTGCAACAATCTCCTCATTGGCAATCCTAATGAGGTAGTAAAAACTGCCTCTGCACCATATTTTGTCATCCCATAATGCATAAATGAGATTTTTCTGCCAAGATTTCTTATTTTCATGCAGAATCTTATTAATAATCCTGGTCAATATTTTGTTAGACGATTCAGCCAACCCATTACCCCGTGGGTAATAAGATGTGGAATGGCCTAGAGTTATGTTATAGTCACTACAAAATTTCTCCATCTTCTTAGATTTGAATGTCGTTGCATTTTTAGTGATGATATTGACTAGACAACCAAATCTAGACAAGATATTAATCTCTAAAAATCGAATGATGATAGTATCAATAGCATTCCTTGTGGGGACCGCTTCAATCCATTTGGTGAAGTAGTCTGTGGCTGTCAGTATCCACCTATGTTGATTTGAGGATGGTAGATAAATTTCTCCTATAAAATCAAGGCCCCTTTGCATAAATGGTGCTTCAACAGAGATAGGGTTTAAAGGTAGGGGTTGCATCTTTCTTTTCCCATCAAAGATCCAACATTCATGGTAGCTGGAAACTTCCTTGTATACATCAGAAAAAATAATAGGCCAATAGAACCCTACCTTCATTATTTTTTGCGCAATAGTCTTCCAATAATGATGCCCCCCACAGTCACATTTGTGAAACTCTTTAATATCCTTTTTTATTTCTTCCTCCAACAAACAATTTAGTAATATCCCACCTGGATCTTTCCAATACAGAGAATTGTCCAGAATGCAAAGCTTTCCTGCTTTCAATTTAAAAAATATGGCTTTGGTTTTGTTGAATCCTGGAGGTTCTTGTAAGTTTCTTAATATGTAAATAACATAAGAATACCAAGGAGAATCAAGGAACTTCTGGGATATCTATGGGACTTCTTCTTCTTGTGAATTTTTCGACAAATCAACAATAAAATTGATTCCCAAGACATCACAAATTGACTGTGCCATTAATTTTGTAAGCCCTTTACCCTTAATCATATTTGTAGGCTTGATTTTGAGGTCATACTCCAACGTTACTGCTATCCATTTTCCCCTTCTCCCTTCCGGATCAGCTTGAGTCAAAATATCCTTTACAGAATTGCTAGGCACGTAAGCAATGACATGGGAATGTAAAATATAAGTTTTGAATTATTTAAGGGCCTTCACCAAGGCATATGCTTGTTTTTCCATGATGTCATACCTTAGTGGCGAGTCCCTCAATGTCCTACTATAATAATCTATGTGCTTTTCAAAGTTCTGATCATCTTTTTTCAACAAAACACCAACAATGGTGTGTTATGAGGCAAAGGAAAACAAGTTAAAATCCTTTGCAAAATTCAAGTTGGCTAACAATGGAGCTTTGGTCAACGCAACTTTAATGTCTTCAAAAGACTTCCTAGCTCCAGGATTCCATTTTATTTCATTGTCTTTCCTGAGCATATTTGTGATATAATTTATGATCTCAGCCGAGTTGGGAATGAACCTCCTCAAAAAATTTACTTTTCCTATGAAAGATTGTACCTCTTTCTTGCTCTTGGGAGTGATGATATTCATAATTGCTTCAACTCTGATGGGGTCTATTTTTATGCCTTATTTTGAAATGATGTGTCCAAACAATTTTCCTTCTTTCATTCCAAAGTTTTATTTTTTTGGATTTAATGAGATGCCAAACTTTCTACATTTCTAGAAAACCTTTCTTAGATGTTCGAGATGTTGTTCATCAGAATCTTAAAATAGAGTGATATCATCCAAGTAAATCAAAATAAGATATGATTTTCATTGACAAATTCTATGTCCATGTCCCTTTGGAAATTCTCTCCAGCATTCATAATCCCAAAAGGAATTTTTTCATACATGAAAGTGCCCTAAGGTGTTGTAAAAGTTGTCTTCTCCTAGTCATCTGGATGCACCATAATATGGTTGTATCTAGAAAAATCATCAACCATTGACATCTTCTGCGATCCCACCACGTTATCTAGGATGTGATCCATCTTGGGAAGTGTATAATTGTCTTTGAGAGACACTGTGTTTAGATTCCAAAAATCAACACATAATCTTATCTTACCACTTTTCTTCCTGACATGCACTAGGTTAGCTAGCCACTTGGAAAATATTAAGGAAACAATAATGTTGGTATCAAACAATTTCCTTACCTCCTTTTCAATCAATGGAAACATAAGAGGGTTTATTCTTCTCAAATTTTTCTTGAAAGGTTTTTGATCATCCTTGATGGGGATTACATGTTGAGTTACCTTAGTATCATAGACCTTCAAATACTCATAAATCCATGAAAAGACATCAAGAAAGTATTTCATAAGGTTGATATATGTCTGTTTAGTTTCTGGACTGATCATTATCGACAGTTTGATGATGTTGGGGTCTTCTTCAGTCCCAATGTTGCAATCCTCTATATCCTCATCACTTGCAGTGATTTTAGGATTTTTGGATACATCATTGTTGTCAAAAATGTTTTCCAATGGGATGAAGCCTTTGGGAATAATGTTATTTTTCGGTTTCACTATATCTCTTCCAGCAATCTGATTCTAAAAAAGGTCATTTTTGTTGAAGACAATTGCATCTTCATTTACTTTACAACAACACTCATCATCGATATTTACATTAGCAAATTCATCACTCATTTGAAGGAATATTTCTACCTGTTTGTCATCTTCAAATACTTGCCAATATTTAATGTTATCAAGTACTGCTGGCCTATGTTTGACTTCAATTTCATACTTTGTATTAGGAAAAAATAGAATTTTGAAAACGAAAGTTGAAGTAGCCAAAGCATCTGCAATTTCGTTTTCCTCCCTAGGAATCACTGACAAATTGTATTCTGAAAACTCTTTAATAAGATAAAGCACTAAATTCCTACATCCTCTCAATCTAGGATTCTTGGAATGATATATACCCTTTACCTAGTTAATGACAAGCTCAGAATCCCCATGTACAACTATCCTTATAGCACCCAATTCTTTTAAAGTCTTCAATCCCAAAATCAGTCCCTCATATTCGACCATATTATTGGTACAATCGAAAGCGACCTTGTAAGAACAAAGTTTTGTACCCATCTTTGGAGGGTTAATCCATACACCATCTTCATATCCTTCCCTTCTAGAAGATCCATCAAAACTCATATTCCACATTGTTGGCATATTTTACTGGAAGTGTGTGCTTTTCATTGATGGAAAGAACAACAACAACGATGGAAAATAGGAAAAGCATAAGCTCAGGAGTAGAAGTGAATAGTATGCAAAGATCAAAGCTCAGAAGGGAAAGTGTAGTACAGAAACGTGATCTAGATCAAAATACTTGATTGCGGATCTGCTTCAAATTCTTCATGACCGTCAGATCAAATTAAGTGATGAATAGGATAAATAGGGAGCAACGTTTGATATTTGAAATCCCTGAATTCCGGAGAGACGGAGAGTCGTAGTAAATTTTAGTCATCAGATCATTCTAAAGTGGAAGGAAAGGATAAGTTA
>JZKD02S1672800.1:292682-309904 GCA_000966675.3 Picea glauca
TGGGGCTTCTAGATGACATATGAGGGTCCTCCAACTTCGTAAGGCCATAACTCTCAAACCGTGAGGAGTTATGTGAAATTCCACATACCACCAGAAATGGAATGACATGTAATATATATATAGAATAGTATTACCTTCAAATATAGAAAAAAACATACCGTTATCCATCAAACAAACCTGGGTCCATTAACCAAACTTGGATTCTCCAACTTCACATGGTCATAACTCTCTAATCGTGAGGAGTTATGTGGCGTTCTACATACCACCGGAAATGGAATGAAGAGAAATATCCATATAGGATAGTTTCTCTAACAAATTCATTGTCCTTCATCTCATTATTCCACAATTAAGCATGGGTTTTCTTCGCAAAGCGTCTTCCCATGAGAGATTTCACCATAAGGGGACCACTTTGGAGTTCATCCATATTTATTTCTTATCAACCATGAAAAAACAATAATGAGTCATATTTACATCAAACAATATTGGGTCCATTACCCAAACCTTTGTGCTACAGGGATTTCTTCAAGGGTTGACATCAATGACAACCAACCTTAATCAAAGGATTATGATACCAATAGTAAAGGATATAGATGATTTAATAAAATATTGTCTAAATTAGTTGATTACATTGACTTAAAGGTTGATGAAGGAGTCCCAATAACAGAGGTGAGAAATATTGAGTCTGCTACAGAGGACACAGCTGAAGCTGATGATGAATAGGTCCAAGAATCAGAAAAAGAATACTTTGAGTCAGATGAAGATACAAATACTCAGCCAGACTCAAATCAACAGAAAGCATCAAATCCTTCCTCCAGAATTACTCAAAAGAATCATCCTGCAAGTCAGATAATTGGTGAGAAATACAAAGGTGTACAAACTAGGAGAAGAATAATCAAAGACACCTAGAAATAACATATATCCTTCATATCCATGGTGGAACCCAAGAACTTTAATGAAGCCAATGAATATGACCATTGGTTTAAAGCCATGAATGATGAACTTGGCCAAATTGAGAAAAAAAATACTTGGGAGATGGCTCCTAGACCTGAAGGTAAAAATGTCATAGGTTCCAAATGGGTCTTTAAGAATAAATTGAATGAGCAGGGACAAGTTGTTAGGAACAAAGAAAGACTAGTCTGTAATGGCTATGCACAAGTTGAAGGACGAGATTTTGATGAAACCTTTGCACCAATGGAAATATTGGAAGCCATCAGAATGTTTCTTGCCTATGCATGTCATAAGAACTTTAAAGTATATTGGATGGATGTTAAGTCAACATTTCTTAATGGAGATCTAGAAGAATATGTATATGTGAAGCAACCTGAAGGATTTTCACTGACATATAATCCTGACTATGCATGTAAGTTGAAAAAGACATTATATGGACTGAAATAGGCATCATGAGCCTGGTATCATAGACTAGACAAATTTCTACAGGACAAAGGGTTCAAGAAAGGTAATGTTGACAGTAATATATACATTAAGTCTGAAGGTGATGATTTATTAGTTGTTTTGGTTTATGTAGATGACATTATTTTTGGATGCACTAATGACCCTTCAGTTCAATGTTTTTATAATTCAATGAAGACTGAGTTTGAGATGTCCATGATAGGAGAAATGTCATATTTTCTTGGTTTACGAATCAATCAGAGTTCTGTAGGGGTATTTATCTCTCAAGAAAAGTATTTGAAAGATATGTTAAAGAGGTTTCATATGGAAGATTCCTCTTCTATTAGTACACCTATGGTGGTTGGTTTCAAGCTTAGTAAAGATGATATTACACCTGATGTGGATCAAAGAACATATCAATCAATGATAGGTAGTATTATGTACATCACAACATCCCATATTGATATAATGCAAGCTGTTGGAATGGTAGGTCGTTATCTGTCTACTCCTAAACAAAGTCATTTATCATCTTTCGAGATGATATTCAAATATTTGAAGGGTACAATGAATTATGGTCTTTGGTATCCTAGAAATCAGAATTTTCAATTAACTAAATATTCAGATAATGATTGGGAAAATTGTTTGGATGAGAGAAAGAGAACCAATGGAGGTGCATTCTTCTTAGGTGTTTCGTTAGTAGCATGGCATAGTAAGAAGTAGGGATCTATTTCATTATCAACTATATAGGTAGAGTACATTGTTGGTGCTACTTGTTGCACTCAGATTTTATGGATGATACAAACTCTTGCAGATTTGAAGGTAACTTATATTGATCCAATTCCACTTCACTGTGATAACACCAGTGCCATTATTGTCTCCAAGAATCCTTTTATCCTTTCAAAGATGAAGCACATACCAATAAAGTATCATTTTATCAGAGATAAGGTTACAAACAGAGTTGTTCAGTTGAATTATATTCCTTCCACAGAGCAAATTGCAGACATCTTTACTAAACCCCTGGCCAAGACACCATTTGAATATCTTCGTTAGAACTTGGGTGTCATCCCTTCTCTCACCTAGGAGAGTCCATCCTTTTAGGGGGAGTATGTGTTGGTTGAATATATGATACCTCCAAAAAGTACTGCAACATCTCAGGGGGAGCATGTTTTCTTTGACATTGATGTCAAAGGGTGAGAAAAGGTGTGGTATGGATACTACAGTCGGAGGTCTAAGTAGAATAGTGCAGCCTTTATGGGTTGCCATCAATTCCAAAGGGGGATATTGTTTTCATGTTTTACAGGAAGCGTGTGATTTTCATTGATGGAAAGAACATCAACGACAATGGAAAACATGAAAATCATAAGCTTGGGAGGAGAAGCGAACAATATGTAGAGATCAAATATCAGAAGGGAAAGCGCAGTACAAAAACGTGATCCAGATCAAAATCCTTGATCGTGGATCCTCTTTGAAAGTCTTCACGACTGTTGGATCAAATTAAATGATAGATAGGATAAACGGGGAGAAAAGTTTGAGATTTGAAATACCTGAAGTCCGAGGAGACGGAGAGATGGAGTAAATATCAGTTGTCAAATCATTATAAAGTTGAAGGACATGATAAGTTAGAATAAGGGCACACTAATATCAGCGGACAATAATCAACCACTCACATATACAGTCGACAAGGCATATCAGACCCCCCCTACTTTTCTACCTTTAACCATGGGGGAGGGGGGTCTAAGTTGGTGGTATTTCCCATTTGGGACCCTCATACGTGTCACCTTCCTATCAACTCGGACCCCCATCACTCATTACCACTTACTGCCTAACCCCCCCTCCGAGTAAACCACCAAAAAACTCATACATACCACCTCCTTGCTTCGACGTCACACTCTACTACCCACTACATGTCACACTCCACTACACTGCCTACATATCTCACCCACATCAGCAAAGACACGTGGCATAGTCATATAATGACAAGTGTCAAGATAAAATCAACATTTCAGGTACGTGAAAATAACGAATCTGAGTGACATGTGGCAGAGACTCGGCTCGTGCCACATCATCAAGTGACGTAAGCAAGTTACATCACTCCGAGAGTTTTAATTCGGTAGTTTCACCACTAGCATATGCCTAAAGTCCCAAAGTGCCAAAATGGACATGAGTCGTTTGATATGAATATCACTTTGGGTGCATTCTCAACTGTTGATCTAGTACAGTGGAAGGATAGTGTAAGTGGAACTGTTAACCGACAACAAGCAATATTCATCGCTTATGACTTATTCAACAGGTGACCACTCCGAAGGAGAATGAAGCAGTGATCAGCCTAAAATCCCAAAGCGTCGATGTTACTTATGATCATTGATCATGTAGGAGGGTACATATCAACGGATCATGAATTTCGAGCAAAACTACTTCGAGAAAATGAGAAGGAGAAAGGTTTGAAATAGTTGAAATGCCGAAGTAAATGGTTGCTATCCATCAAAATGATTGATTAAGTTCTAATCGACGAATTAAGCAGTGAAAGGATAAGTGTAAACCGTATGATCTGTTCGGAAAGGTGTTTATAGATCATTGAGTCCGGAAGTTTGACATACAGAAGAAACGAGAGTTTGAGAATTGAAAGTCCTGAAGGCTGGAATCGCGGAGGAGATCCTGATCGTAGATTCAAGGAGACATGTGTCAATATATCTTCCACTCCAGAATATTGTCATATGGGAAAAGCAAAATTTGAGAGTTGAAACTCCCAAAGACCGGAAGGCCATAATCAAACATAGCCATTGATTTGGAAGGAAGCTACGTGTCGATAGATACTGGATATATGGGATTGCGCATGGAAGGAGGAAAGGAAGGCAGATAGAAACCGTTGATTGAGTGGCATCGCCAAGGGATTGGGGATCAACGGTGACGTTCAATTATGGGGGCATCACATTCTCGATTCCTAATTTTTCTTGAATGGGACGCAATCAAAACCATGGTATCACCAAAGGCATACATGGAGCTTTGTAGTGAATTGCGGGGAAAAAAGCGGGTTGCCCTCAAACCACCTTTGGCTATTCCCGCAATCACATGGTCACATGATATCATCACCCAAGGTCACATCAGCAGAAGGTAGGGGAAGGAGGTAGCGTTGCTAGGCTCCACATCGGAGGTTACGTATTGAAAAGTAAAAAAAAAACCTCTACGTGTATAATCCAACGACGTTGATCAAACATAATTTGATTGAAGGGTTACTATTTCACCTCATGGTTTCTTGATCAATTAAGATTCAGTTACACTAACTGAATCATTGTTCCTGAGCATTAGAATTATGATTCCTGACTTGAGAGTTGGAGATGCGAAGTGTAACGAATGATGAGGGAAGGAATACAAGTAAAATTTTGTGACAGAGAGATGTTACTTTTAATTTTTAAAAGAAGTTGAACTTTATGTAATGAAGATAACAATATGAACAAAAACTGTAGAGGGGAGGCATAGCACACAAAACGGACATGGCACATAGAGCATAAAATGTAGAAGAACAAAAAGTGCAAGGAGATGCGAGTAGGAAGACACTGATGTAGGCAAAGAAGAGAAATGTAGCAGAACAATGATGAGACTGGTAAGCCATTGATAAATATTGTATCACTGTAATAAATTTCAGCAAGCAAAGACTTACATCTCAGGGTGGTAGAGTGGTGCTAGGGCAGACTTTTGTCCTCAGAGTTTCAAGTGGGTGCTTGAACACAAGGAGTTGTAGCTTCCATCTGGTTGCAGCCAGAAAAACCAAGGTGGTAGGGTGGTGCAAGGGAGAACCATTGTTCTTTGTTATATAGATTGGTGTCTGTGTGACTGGAAGCTGGTGCTTCCATCCAGTTGGTACTAGAACACTAAGGGAGTTGGTGCTTCCTTCTAGTGGGTGATAGACAAACCAGAGAGTTCGTGCTCTCAACAAGTTGCATCTTGCAAAACAGAGGTGGTAGCCTCACAAATATTTGGTGCTCACAAGAATGATAATGTATAGAAAATAAAGACTACTTATCATATTAAGAAGAATAGGTTTTCTCCCTTTATGGGTTTCCTCAAGAATATCTCTCTATGTATACTTCATGTGTGTGATTGATGTTGAATACTCTATTGCTTACTTCCCTAAATTATTATTATTATCATTGAGTGTTCTATAATGAGTTTAAAAATGGGTATACTATTTACGCACAGAGACACCCCACCCCCCCCTCTGAGTTGTCTAACACACATTTCATCTTCTATGTTGTTTTGTTGGTCTATATTTTCCTTCCTTCGATGCTTAGTTTTGTCTTTGATAGCCATGACAATTGTTGGCTTCCCCTCTTCAAAACTGAAGTTATTATAGAAAATAGAGGAACCAACTTCGGTATCAACAGAGTAAATAGGATGATTATTTGGTTGAGTTTTGATACTCACCATGTACTTGAGAAAAAATTCTCTGTACAACCTCCTTTATTGAACAAAAACAAGAATATCAGCATATGACATGTCCATTTGTAAAGTTCCTTTCAACTTTTCAACCCAATATCTAGATAACAACATGCCAAATTTTGGAGGGATGTCGACAATCACCACCTCCATGATCATATTTTTCGATGGGATTTGAGACAATGATATGACCATATCTTTGATCAAACCTAATCATTTCACCTTACTTGAGTCAAAAGACAAAACATCCTTATAAGGTATTGTAATGTCTAGGCCCAACTCATCCATGACCACCTTGGGAATGAGATTATGTGATGCTCTTGAATCTAACATGGCATTATGTAAGATCATGTCATGAATTTTAAGGCTAACATAGAAAGGAGAAACATCATCAACATCGTCACTCTCTTCCAATTGCAGGACAAATAGGATAGCAAGGTGATCATTTTATATGTTCAAGGTGTCAGGGGATTCTTCCATTTTTAGCATTTTAATTATCTGATTCCTATATTATCCATTCTTGATCATCTCATTAAATGAAACAAAAATTTTGATTTTAGCCATTTCATTTTCAATATTAAAAGGAGATGGAGCTTTTTCTGCCTCTTTGATGATCGTTTCCTTTCTCTCCCCAGGTATTTTCTTTGGGGGTTCTTATTTTTATTTTTCTTTCTCCATTACATCGCTTACTGAATGATCTTTCTTCAGTTGGCTTGAAGAAGGGGTATTTGTCTGAAGTTCCCTTGTAGGATTCACCTTTAGAAGATTTCTAGGTGCCTTTTTACTTCTAAGCTTATACTGATTTTCCAACTTCATAATAACATTTTGGTATCCTTTCCTAAACTCTTATGTTTCTGATGACAACATATTATCATTTTACTGCATAAACTCATCATGTGCATCCATAAATTGATCATGTTCTCCTTTGGTTAAGAACATGTTTGTTTCTGTATCATCATAGAAATGCATATGGTCTTTGATTATTTGATCAAAATCTTCATTTTCATAGTTGTTTTGGAAATGAGGTTTTTTTTTTATCACCTTGATCCCTCTAGTCTCTTTGCCTAATCTATGGAACTGGGGCTCTTCTAAAATTTTGATTTATTGGCTGAAAATTAGTTTGATCCCTAGTGGTAGGCTTATTTTCCACAGACATCCTCTCCATGAGTCTTTCTATAGTCTTCATCATCAAGTCAAATTTTTCGTTTGATGATTGAGATGTACATGGTTGTGCTTCCCCTTGGACCTTATTCACACTTCTATCAAGATTATTTTTTATCTTCCCTGATGCCATCAGATTTACTTCTACTTCAATTGTGTCGCTCATCATCTAATGTATTATATCTTCTTTCTCTTAACATCAAGGCAAATTCACTGTCAAAAGAATCAACATATTGAAGTTGGGCAGCTCCAGGAGGAGGTTTGACTTCTGTGGGAACTGAATTATAAACTTTCATAAATCTGGTTTATAACTCTTGTACTGTTTCATTTGGTGATCTTTTTATATTATTTTACTGAGTTAGTAACTGAAGTGGATTCTTTTTATCACCCCACATGGAAAGAAAAAGTGTTTCAAAAGATGCAAAATTAGGGATACTCGTTGTTGGAAGAGATTTGAACCATTTTCTGACCTCACCTGAGAGACTTTGAGAAAAAAAATATCGTTTTTGCATCCTCATAATCTACCTCTTCCAGGTCGACAAAGTCGTTAAACCAATCTAAGTGTTTTTGAGATGAAGTGTTCCCTTCAACATCGTATAATTTAATTCTCTGATTATAATTAAGAGTCAGATCATGTAATTAGGTAGGCAAGGCGAGAGGGGTGACTATGGAAGCCATGAATCTAGGAGGAATTTGAATTGGCTGAATAACCTCATGAGAATTACAGCGTTTTGACGGGGGTTGGATGGTATGAAAGATTGGAACTTTTTCTCATCGAAGATGATTTCATTCAAATAAGATTTTGATCTGGACCTGAACAGGGTTTGTTCAAATAATAAATCGAAGTCGAGGTCGTCAATGAATTTTACCTTGTCTTTAGGTAAAGATAGGTTCATTTCCAGGTAACATACTAGGTCCGTTATCTTTTCTTTTATTCTTTGTAGAAGGTTTTCAGGATCAGACATAGACGTTGTAGGCTCTGGATCAGGGTTCGCTCTAGTGTAAACTTTCTTAGGAGCTATGATTCCTGATTCAGACTACTTTACGCTACTGATCTTATTCAATGAAGTCACTAGGGTAAAATATGATTCAACCAATATAGGTATCTAATTCACTATTACCCTCAGGAATCAAATCTGCAGCTTTAGTCATTTTTTCCCAAGGAAATCTTTCAATTCCGTTCCCGGCAACGACGCCAAAATGTTAGCACTTGGTAAATTGTTGGGCTGAAGATCAACGAACTACCAAGGTAACCTACAAACCAATTTTAGGAATGGAAACTAGCCTTCCCAATCTAGAGAGGGCTCTCTTTGAGACCTAGTCTCCGATGGATAATAACTTTGGATTGATGGCTAGATTTAGATATTTAAGGTTGTTTTTTCTAATTTTGCTAGAGAGGAAGTATAGTACCTTTGGGATATGGAGTCAACCCCCTGAAAACAAGAGAAATCAATGAATGGTAAGGTAATATTTGAGAGGATAAAGGCTAAATAGGTAATGGTGTTTCAGTTTCAATATCGTTGTGTATGGAGAAAGAAAGGAGAAACATAAAGTAAATCAAAGTACCATTAGAGATTAATTCTTACTTAACTTAGAAGAACACACAGAGTTTACATGGTTGAGTCTAAACCACCATGAGATGAATTTTAAACCCTTTAAATATTTCCAATTTAAACAAATGAAACATACATGAATTTGCAAGAAACAAGAAGTAGATACGGAGATAGCATCACATTAATACATCAAACCACCACGATTAGAATCTTTTCATCAAAACCTTCAGGACCTATGCATTATATTTCCATCAGATTCAGAAAATTACATTCAAGAGTTCCCTGTCTACACTACTTTTCCAACCCGAATTACATAAAAAAGATCCAATATATAGAAAACTAACACCCTCCTAGGATTCTATGTTCTAACTACTTCCCCCTAGAATCTTGATTTCAGTTACTCTCCCCTAGACAACCGTTTCAACAAAGTTTACTAAAAATAGAAAACCGACTATGCCCAATCATAACATAACCGACATATTTGTTTCAATCATTTGGTCATGAGTAAGATTCGGCCATCTCATTGTGATAAATCAATGTTTTTTTCCAAGGGGTGTCTGATTAATCATGCGTACTGCTGGAAAATCTGTCACCTTTGTATAGCGAACTCTGGTTGTTGCTGCACAATCATTAGGTATAGAATGCGCATGGCGAGTTTTCATAGAGGATATCCATTTGTGGTCGCTCATGCAACTCCACATTGCAACAACGGTTGGGGACCATGCATCTCTTTCAAAATTGGCATGCATTTAATTAATACCTTCCTTCTCATTAGGTAAGCTTACAACGTTTGTACAATGAATATTCAATGTTTAGGTGCTACGTCAGACTTATTGTTAACATGAGAAAGAAGGATAGGTACAAAGAAATATTCCATGCCACGACCCAAAAATACAAAAATGGGGCTCTCCTACTCATGCTTTCGGCGTCACCTATAACCTTAAATATTTGATTGTTTTTCTTAAAGACTAGTTCCGTTTGCTTAAACTCTTCACTTGTCTAAAAAAAACCATGTTTATTTTGAGTTTTGATTGAGCATTGTATGGAGATGCACACGCATTATCAATAGCTGGCCTACACTCTTTGAAATGTTCTGTTATTTTTTCCTCTTACATCCTCTGTTCCTCCCTAAGATAAATGATTACATCTTGGGCCTCTCTATGTTGTTTTTTAAGCCAATTTACATTCCTTTCTCTCACTTTGGGCGAGGTAGGGGGTAGTTGACCTACTCGACTTTGCGATGATGGTGTTTGAATGGTCCTTTATACCAGTTGTCTTCTCAACTCTCTGTTTTCATGATAAATTTGGGCAATAGCATGTTGTGCTTTCTTCAGTTTCTGCAACAATTCCTTGACATTTGCATTTTCCTCACCTAACTCCACCTGCCCTTCATCAATTCGCTTGTTTCCACCTTCATCAATATCTAGTTGAACGGTGTGCATGGGGAATATCTTGGCAGAAGGCTTGGTGCGTGGTTTACTGGAATCTTGGATTTCCTCAGTTTTATTAGTCAACCTTGACCTTATTTTCTTCTGGGATGTGGATGATTGAATGACAGTTCTTCTAATTCCTTCCCTTTCCTTTTTCCATTAACATCTTCCTTTCTCACCTCTAAACTGTGAAGTGTTGTTTCCTCTATAGATAGAGGAATGTCTCGTTTGGGGTCTCTGGAAATGTTAGCCAAAATTAGAAAAGAATCTTATTCCTTGTTCAAATGTCTCAATTCTTCAACCACTAACATCGTGATTAATGGAAAATGGAATAAATTGTTCCCCGAATGATCAACCTTGGCCTAGACGTTGTCCACCATCTTTCCCAAGCTTCGACACACGAAGAAAGGTATATTCAAGGGATTTTCCCCTATTAAGTGCATCAGTAACTTGATGTGATATGGATACACCATGTAAAACCTTCCTTCATAGGAGAAATATCTTCTGATTATCTTTAGAAGTTTCTCGAAAGGCTCTAGGAGATACTGGCTTGGAATTATGTCTCCAATTTTTTGATTTTGACATTCGGGCTTGATGAAATCCATATAACATGAAATGTCTAAAGGCATTCCTTTAAACTATTTTTCTCCATGCAGAGGGTTCTCTGTCGTAGCTAAAAACGTTTCCTCCGTCACTCAAAAACTGACTCTCGTAATTATCGCGCTGACCCTATTAAAATTGAGGGTGAACTGCTCAAGAATATTCACATTATATCCTTTGATTCTTTCGCAGAAACGCATACACCCGTCTTGTTGAAAATATGCTCTGAACGTCGGGTCTTCATTTATTAACTCCTGATCCTGAGGTTCAAACCTCACAGACATGCCACTTCTCGCCTTCTTTGTTATGGTTTGGGAAATTTCCATGATGCTGGTATATATTGATTCCACATGCGCGGTAATGAATTGTGATACCCTCTCTGTGTTGAAAATAAGAATGACTAACTTTGCAGACACTGCAAGAAAAGTAGCAACAAAAATATTCACGCGGAAAACAAAATCAGCCACAAAAATTCTTGGCCCATTAGTATAACATGATAGAAAATTATGGCGTAGTGGAAAACTCAGCACGACAGTAAAGAAAGATGGAAAATAGATGTAGTGGGGAAACTCGACGCAATAGAAAAGCACTAGGGGACTTGGAGTGAGACGAAAAATTTCAGCACAATGGGAAAACTCGGCATGGCAGGAGGAAATTCAGAAGGAAGAAGGCTGACTGTGAGAAGAAACAATTCATCCCAAAAGATAGCTTGTAGTGAGCTCCAAAACACTTTAAGAAATGGTTGAAAACAACAAATAAGGTGCAGCAAAATCAACACAACAAACTTATGTAACGACTGGAAACAAATAACTTTTACGCAGTGCAGGGCTCCAGAGCTTGCTAAAAAAACTACGGATGACACACAAACTATGAAAGTGAAGGGGAGGCATGAAGGGTGACCGGTATTTATTCTTGAACGAATACATAATGAAATCGTGGAAAAGGACAGTAAATCCATGGCGGCGAGAAGTTAGAAAGAAAGTTGAATATTTGCGCAACAAACACGTGCAACGGGTACACTGTTGAAGTGTGAAAAGTACAAATGATCAGAGTGCCATGATTGTTTACTTTTTCGACTTCATGATTAGGGAATGATGCTCATGATATCTTTCGATGTGACTGTTAATAATATGAATAGATCTACAAATATAATCACCACAAATACTGAATACACAATAGATCCACAGAGTACGATAGAAGAAACAACACTTTTTTATTACCAAACCTTTGAGGTAGGTCAACACCATAAAATGGATTCTATTATGGAAGGGATCCTCTCCTTCTCACTTGCCTCTTCGAGAGGGAATCCTGCTATTGAGCTACAACTCACAATACAATAATTATTTTCATGTCCCCTTAATTTCTTGAACACCTTTATATAGTGCTACCATCACCTAAGAACATTCTAGAGGAGGAATATTCTAGAAGTAGAACCTTCTAAGAAGTCCTCTTACATTTATTATATCTAACAACCATAGTGGGCCTAATTTAACAAAATAGTGGACCTATTCCACCTTACATTGAATGACATCCACTATTATCATTATGGGCCCTATGGCCCCCCCCCACTACCTCTCTAGCTACCTAACATTCCATCCCCCTTATGAAAGCATTGTCCTCAACGCTTGATGTACAACCATATACTAGGATCCCATGGATAAGTGTGGACCATAGTGGTGAAGTATACTATACAACCATGGTCCCATGGATAAGTGTGAACGATAGTGATGAAGTAGACTAGAGAACCGGGGTCCCATTGAGAAATCAAAGCCACCATGTTGAAGTAGTCCAACCGCCATTGTAAACCAGGGTCCCATGTCCAAGTGCTCATGTAAAATCCACACAGAATATATCGGCACCCAATAACCAACTGAAAATGATTCTCCCAATACTGACACCTATCATGTGGATCCAAATAAGAATATTCATCCACATAGTGGGAAAGGGTCAAAGCTGAATTTGGAAGGAACACCATTGTAGAATATGAAAGCTAGACGCTGGTAATCATAACTAGCTTCTGATGTGGGACATTGATGTTATTTACAAAGGGTGGAGTAGAGTCATCAAAGAAAATATGGAAGTGGTTTTCATCCCAAAAATGACAACTATCCATATACCAATAATCACAATTGACCTCAAAATCGTACCAAGCATATATTTCTTGATTATATTCATCCCTGATGTCTGCCATAAGAAATCTCTCCTACATACTATCCAATGAATAATGAATATTATGAAAACTATCATTGAGGTCGTCTATGAGGCCATCTACAAATTCATCCAATCTGTCATTCAATGTGTCACACAATTTGTCTTTGAATGCTTCAATCATCAGTAGAATGTTTTTTGAGGGTTTGAGAGGAAATAGCCATTGGAAACACCACATAAAATATACCAAAAGAAATATATTAAAATAATTTATTCAATGACATTGATATGGTAATAGTCTGAGAATCCTATGAGAATTTATGAACTCTGTAGTCCCGTCTTCATCACGAAAAACCCCCAAAAAATAAAACAAGGGTTTACAAATAAATTACTGCAGAAAATCGTGGCTTTTCCGGAAAAATACCTTGAAAAAATGTTGAATTTAAAATGCCCATAACTTTACTTCCCGAACACTGTTTTGGCTGATTTGTGTTTTGAAATTGGGTATTTTTCTGAGATGAATTCAAATACCCAATATGTTTTACCAAATTCATCTCTTAAATATTCATATTTGAACCTGAAGTGTGCCACCCTCTTTTTCTTCCCTAGAAACATTTTGCAAAAGAGAAAAAAATTCTTCCCTTATTTGGCCAAGGAAAGTGCTCTGATACCAATTGTTAAGAACCTGAATAGATCTACAAATATAATCACCAAAAATACTGAATACACAATAGATCCACATAGCAACATAGAAGAAACCACACTTTATCATTACCAAACCCTTGAGGTAGGGAAACACCATACAATGGATCCTATTATAGAAGGGATCCTCTCTTGTTCAATTGCCTCTTCGAGGGGGCATCCTCCTATTGAAATACAACTCACAATACAATAATTCTCTTCATGTCCCCTTACATTGTTTTTACACCTTTATATAGTGCTACCATCACCTACGAACATTCTAGAGGAGGAATCTTCTAGAAGTAGAACCTTCTAAGAAGTCCTCTTACATTTATTATATCTAACTACTCATTTATTATATCTAACTACCATAGTAGGCCTTATTTAATAAAATAGTGGACCTAGTCCAACTTACATTGAATGGCCTCCACTGTTATCATTATGAGCCCTTTGGTCCCCCCCACTACCTCTCTAGCTACCTAACAATGACCTTCATCCTAACCACTTGACTCGATTTTTGGTACGTAATTCCCACCTGTTCAACAGGACTCGAGACTTAGGGAAATGGACCCTTATGATTTAAACGTGGCAAAATTTACACCCGTTTAACCAAATTATGACTAGACCCGTTACTCAATGACTTTGAACCACTCTTTATTTGTCCACAGACCTTACAAACTTTGACGCACAAACTATGACTCATCTAGGACTAACTCTAATTTAAAAAATCACAGTGCTAACACATACCATACAAGGCAATGCAAGGAAATGCATACCATTTCCATTTCCATTGCCAACACATACCATACCATTTCCAATGCATACAATGGTATGCATTTCCTTGTCATTGTATGGTATGCATTGGCAATTGTATGGTATGGTATGGTATGCATTTGCATTGGCAATGGAAATGGAAATGGAATGGTATGCATTGGTATGCCAATGCATACCATACCATACCATACCATACCATTGCCAATTCATTTTTATGGTATCCATTGCCTTTCCATTTCCTTGTATGGTATGCATTGGCAATGGTATGGTATGGTATGGTATGGTATGCATTGGAAATGGAAATGGGATGCATTGGAAATGGTATGCATTTCCTTGTCATTGTATGATATGCATTGGAAATGGTATGGTATGGTATGGTATGCATTGGCATTGGCAATGGAAATGTCAATGGTATGGTATGCATTGGAAATGGTATGCTATGGTATGGTATCCATTACCAATGGTATGCATTAACAATGGTATGAATTGGAAATGGAAATGGCATTGGTATGGGATGGTATGTATTGGAAATGGAAATGGCA
The DNA here is from genome assembly GCA_000966675.3 of Picea glauca. Classification (NCBI taxonomy): domain Eukaryota; kingdom Viridiplantae; phylum Streptophyta; class Pinopsida; order Pinales; family Pinaceae; genus Picea; species Picea glauca. The sequence goes on from JZKD02S1672800.1 coordinate 307,395, forward strand.
TTGGTATGGTATGGTATACATTTCCAATGGTATACATTGACAATGGTATGCATTGCCAATGGTATGCATTGCCAATGCTATGCATTTCCAATGGCAATGGAAATGGCATGCATTGCCAATGAAAATGGTATGCATTGGCAATGGAAATTGCATTGGTATGGTATGGTATGGTATGCATTGGCATGCCATACCTTGCCATGTCTTGCCTTCCCTTCACTTTCCATGTCTTGTATTTCCATACCATGCCTTTCCATGCCATTCCATACCATGCCATTCCTTTCCTTGCCTTTCATTCACTTGGAATGCCTTGCCTTTTCCATGCCGTGCCTTTCCATACCATGATTTTATTTTCCATGCCATGCCCTGCCATGCCATGCCTTGCCTTGCCTTTACTTGCCATGTATTGTCTTTCCATACCATGCCTTTCCATACCTTGCATTTCCATCCCATGCATTTCCATGTCATTCCATACCATTCCATTCAATGCCTTTCCTTGCATTCATACATAAAAATTAAAATCAAAGGATTCATTAGGCATGTAATTCTACAACTTGTTATCCCATATTTATTATATAAAAATACTTGCATGAAAATTCCAATGTTTTGCATTGGCAATGGTATGGTATGGTATGATATGGTATGCATTGGCAATCGAAATGGGATGCATTTCCTTGTCATTGTATGATATGAATTGGAAATAGTATGGTATGGTATGGTATGCATTGGTATGAATTGGCACTGGAAATGGAAATGTCAATGGTATGGTATGCATTGAAAATGGTATGATATGATATGGTATGCATTGGCAATGGAAATGGAATTGGTATGGTATGGTATGCATTGGCAATGGAAATGACATTGGTATGGTATGGTATGCATTGCCAATGGTATGCATTGACAATGGCAATGGCAGACATTGCCAATGGAAATGGTATGAATTGGCAATGGGAATGGAATTTGTATGGTATGATAGGTATGAATTGGCATGCCATGCCTTGCCATGCCTTCACTTTCCATGTCTCGTCTTTCCATACCATGCCTTTCCATACCATGCCTTTCCATCCCATGTTTTTCAATTCCATGCCATAGCATGTCGTTCCTTGCCTCCCCTTGCATTCACTTGGAATGCCTTTCCTTTTCCATGTTGTTCCTTTCCATACCACATGATTCTTTTCAATGCCATGCCCTACCATCCCTTGCCTTGCCTGTACTTGCCATGTCTTGTCTTTCCATACCATGCCTTTCCATACCTTGCCTTGCCATCCCATGCCTTTCCATGTCATTCCATTCCATGCCTTCCTTGCATTCCTATATAAAAATTAAAATAAAAGGATTCATTAGGCATGTAATTCTACAACTTGTTATCCCATATTTCTTATATAAAAATACTTGCATGAAAATTCCAATGTTTTGGTCAACGAGGCATAATGCAATTTCTGATGAGGAATTCAATTTTCAAGAACACCGTGTCAGAATTTTTTTTGGGTAGTGTAGTCATGTCGGATTTGGAGAAATAGACTTGTTGGAGCTTACAAAACTCTGTTATACCATTTGGTTTGGATTTTATTCCCGCAGACCAAATTGGCCACATGTCCTTGAATGACTTGAAGATGAAAGTTGCAACTCGTGATAAAACTCAAACCGAGACTCCGATGGGAGAACCGTCAGCTGGATTAGATTCATAGGAACAGGTTTCAACTAGGGGGGTCCCTCTGCTATCATTCCATTCAATGAAAAACCATTTGTTGGAGTATCTCCAACACTAGGGTTTTGGTCAATGAGGCATAGCACAATTTTTGAAGAGGAGGTCAATTTTCACGAACGCTGTGTCAGGCATTTGTGGGTAGTTTATTCATGTGGCCCTTGGCCAAATAGACTTATGGGGGCTTATGAAACTCCTTTATGACATTCGATTTTTATTTTATTCCCTTAAACCAAATTGGCCACATGTCCTTGAATGGATTGAAGAGGTGAGTTTCCACTCACGATAAAACTCAAAGAGAGACTTGGATGGGTGAACCGTCAGTTGCATTGGATCTGGATCACTGGGTTTCAACTAGGGGGGGCCTCTTCTATCATTCCATCCATCGAAAAAAAAAAAATTGGAGTATCTCTGACACTAGGGTTTTGGTCAATGAGGCATAGTGTAAGCTCTAAAGAGGGGGTCGATTTTCAAGAACAATTTTTCTGGAATTTATGGGTAATGTATTCGTGTGGTCCTTGGAAAAATAGACTTGTGGGAGCTTACAAAACTCTATTATGCCACTCAGTTTGTATTTTATGCCCCCAGACCAAATTGGCCACATGTCCCTCAGTCGCTTGAAGAGGCGAGTTGCAACTCACGATAAATCTCAAACTAGTACTTGGATGGGAGAAACGCCAGTTTCATTGGATTTGGAGAAACGATTTTTAGCTAGGGGGGTCCGTCCACTCTCATTCCATCCACCAGAAAACTATTTGTTGGAGTATCTTCAACACTAGGGTTTTTGGTCAATGAGGCATAGTGCAAT
>JZKD02S1672800.1:343397-353955 GCA_000966675.3 Picea glauca
TTACAATACTGATTTCGGAATCGTGGGCGGCTGGAGCACAATGGAGTAGTTCGTCCACTCCATCATTAAGATACATAGAAAACAATTATGATGTCTATGTATTTTCCCGACTGAAGAAAAATTATGATGTGTTTTTTTAAATGAGTTGAAATTGTTAAATGCAAAGTTTTGTATTCAAATTTTTTATAATTAATTAATAGAATTATAATTTTTATAAATTTAAAAAGAAATTGAAAAATATAGTTAAATCATTTAAGTTTTATTCAATTTTTTTATAATTAATTAATAGAATTATAATTTTTATAAATTTAAAAAGAAATTGAAAAATATAGTTAAATCATTTAAGTTTTAATTTATTTAAAATTTGTTTAAATTTTTGAAAATGATTATAGTTAAGTAGAATAAATTTAAATTTAATTTATGACATCTTAAATAAATAATTTATTTTAAAAATTGTTTAATTTTTTTTTGACAAAAATTATTTAAATCACCACTTTAATTTAATATTTAATTTAATAATGAAGAATTTTGTTACTTCCAAACTCATTATAATAATTAAAGTTAGAATATAATAATAATAAAAAAACTTCAACAAAAATTATTTAAATCACCACAAAAATTTAATAGTGAGTGATTTTATTAGTTCCAAACTCATTATAATAATTAAAGTTAGAATAGAATAACAAGAGATTTTGTCACTTCCAAACTTATTATAATAATTAAAGTTATAATAGGATTAAGGTTAGGATTATTTTTATGAAGATTTATTTTATAATAATAAGAAAATAATAAAAGAATAGTTTAAATTCAATTTAACTAATAATCACACATTCAATTCAAATAATAATTGCAATAAAAAATAATTTAAATAAGAATTGTAATAAAATAACAATAATAAAAAGCTAATTTAAATTCAATTTAAATAATAATTAAAAATTCAATTCAAATAATAATTAAAAATTCAATTCAAATAATAATTGCTACATATAGTTTAAATTCAATTTAAAATAATTTGAATTTTTTATATTTGAATTTTTAAAAATATTTATTAATGTAATAATATGAGTAAATATGAGTAAATCATAAAAGTAAAAGTAATAGGAGTAAATACTAATAATAAGGGAATAATAGGAGTAAATCATATTATTATTATTATTATTATTAAATTATTTGATATCAATGTCCTTAGAACAAGTATGATTCTAATTTTTCTTCTATGCAATACATCACATCAACTCAAAGTTCCTATCTTTCTAACAAAGGAAACACTTTATCAATTGTTTAAAAAAAAAATTGGCCATAACTTTCTTTTCCTATTGTGTTGAACACAAACCAACCTTGTCATGTGATAGACATAACTTGAGACAAAGAAAATCAGATGTTGAAACGAGACGAACATAAGAGTCTTGCAATGTGACGAATATAGTAATGTCACAATGTGATGAACATAGTAACGTCGTAATATGAAAAACAGTGAAACATCGCAATGCGATGACTATAGTCATTCCATCACAATATGACGAGCATTTCCATGTTGTCGCAATGTGATGAACATAATTCAACAAAAAAATATTTAAATGACCACTTTAATTTTAATTTAATAATGAGTGATTTTGTTACTTCCAAACTCATTATAACAATTAGAGTTAGAATAGAATAATGAGGGATTTTGTCGCATCCAAAATTATTACAATAATTAGAGTTAGAGTATAATTAAACTTAAGGTTATTTTTATGAAGATTTATTTTATGATAATAAGAAAATAATAAGAAAATAATTTAAATTCAATTTAACTAATAATCACACATTCAATTCAAATAATAATTGCAATAAAAAATAATTTAAATAAGAATAGTAATAAAATAGTTCAATAATACAAAATATAATTACTTTTTTATATTCGAATTTTTAAAAATATTTATTAATGAAATAATAAGAGTAAATAGGAGTAATAGGAGTAAATCATAAAAATTTAGAAATAATATGAGTAAATCATAATATTAGATGATTATTATTATTATTATTATTATTAAATAATTTGATATCAATGTCCTTAGAACAAGTATGATTCTAAATTTTCTTCTATGTAATACATCACATTAATTCAAAGTTCCTATCTTTCTAACAAAGAAAACACTTTATCAAATATTTTTTTTTAAACTTGGCTATAACTTCGTTTTCGTAATGTGTTGAACAAAAACTAACCTTGTCATGTGACGAACATAACTTGATGTTGCAATTTGAAAAATAGAATCAGACGTTGCAATGAGACGAACATAGGAATCTTACAATGTGTCGAATATAGTAATGTCACAATGTGATGAACATAGTAACATTGCAATCTGAAAAACAATGCAACATCACAATGTGATGACCATATCCATATCATCACAATGTGATGAGCATTTCCTTGTTGTCGCAATGTGACGAACATAGTTACCTCACAATGTGACAAAAAAAGTAATGTCACAATCTGACGAACATAGCCATGTCGTCACAATGTGACAAGCATATCTTTGTTTTTGCAATGTGATCAACATAGTTATATCACAATCTAACGAACAATGTAACGTCATGATATGATGAACATAACCCTTTTGTCGCAATGTGATGAGCATATCCATGTCCTCACAATGTGTCAAATATATCCTCACGTTGCAATCCCATGCAAATATACTGACGACACAATGTAACAAACATTTTCAAATGTCACATGTGATGAACATAGCCCATTTTTGTAATGTGATTTAAATACATTTTCTTAAAATGTCGAACAAAAACCAACCTTGTCATGTGATGAACATAACTTTATGTTGCAATTTGACAAACAAAATTGAGCGTTGTAGCATGAGGAAGATAGGAATGTTGCATCTAATAAACAAGTAATGTTGCAATTGGATGTTGCAGCATGACGAAGATAGTAATGTGATGAAATTAGTAATGTCACAATATGACAAGCAATGCAATGTCGCAATCTCCCAAATAGTGCAACATCGCAACATGATGACCATAGCCATGTGGTCACAATGTGATGAGAATTTTTGTGTCATTGCAATGCGAAAAACATAGTTACATCGTAATGAAGCCAACGGTGTAACGTCGCAATATGATGAACACAGACATGCCATCACAATGTGACGATCATATCACTGTTGTTGCAATGTGACGAACATAGTTACATCATAATCTGACGAACAATGTAACATCACAATCCCACAAACATAGCCCTTTCGTTGCAATGTGACGATCATATCCCTGTCCTTCCAATGTCATGCAAATATACTAACGCCACAATGTAATAAACATTTCCAAATTCCATATGTGATGGACATAGCCCATTATCGCAATGTGATGTACATACATTTTTGTAACATGTTGAACACAAATCAATCTTGTCATGTGATTAACATAAATCTATGTTGCAATTTGATAAACAAACTTGGATGTTGTAGCGTGATGAAGATAGTAATTTTGCAATGTGACATGTATAGTGATGTCACTATTTGATGAGCATATCCCTATTCTTGCAATGTGTCAAACATATACTCACATTGCAATGCAAAGAAAATATGTTAACATCACATTGTGACAAACATTTCCAAACATCACATATGATGAACATAGCCCATTCTCCAATGTCATGTACATATATTTTTTTAATGTCAAACATAACCAACCTTGTCACGTGATAAACATAACTCAACGTGGAAATTTGACGAACAAAACCATATGTTGCAATGTGATGAATATAATAATATTGCAATGTGACAAATATATAGTAATGTCGCAATGTTATGAACATAGTAACGTTGCATTCTAAAAAGCAGTGCAATGTTGCAATGTGACGAACACATACACGTCATCACCATGTGATGAGCATATCCCCATCGTCACAATGTGACAAGCATACCCATGTCATCACCATGTGACATGCATATACTTGTCATCACAATGTGACGAACATAGCCATGTCACTACAATGTGACGAACATAGCCATGCCATTGCAATGTGACAAGCATATCCCTATTATCATGAAAAACATAGTAACATCACTATCTGATGAACAATGTAGTGTCACATTATGATGAAAATACCCCCATCATTTCAATGTGAAAAGCATATTCCTGTCCTCACAATGTGTCGAATATATCCTCACGTTGCAATGTGAAACAAATATGTTGATGTCACAATGTGATAAAATTTTACAAATTTCAGAATGTGATGAACAAATCCCATTGTCACAATGTGATGTACACACCTTATGTCAAAATGTGGCAAACATATCTCAACATTGAAATTCAATGTACATTTCCCGAAAACGCAATGTGACGAACATAATCCACTGTCGGAATGTGATATACCTATTCCAATGCCATTATGTCACAAACAAAAACCCTACTTGGTAACGTGATGACCATAACCTTACGATGTCATGTGACAAACAAAATGTGATCTTGGAATGTGACGAACAAAACACGATCAACATTGGAATGTGACAGTGCCATAGTAAACCATGGTTAAACATAATCAACATGATCCACCGTAATGAGCTCTACATGGTCTATGAAGGTCATCCATGGGCATGATCAATCATAGTCATCCTTAGTCAACCATAATCAACTAGGTTCATGGTCAACCATAGTCAACCATGATCAACAATAATCAACTTTGGTCCACGTCAATCTCAACCATAGCTAACCATAGCAAACAATAATCAACCATGGTCAAGCATAGTCATAGTTAAGGTCACACATGGTGAATGTCATCCATAGTCATGGTCAACCATGGTCATGGCCATCCATAGTAATATATGGACAACAACTATCAAACATGGTTCACCATTGTCAACCAGGGTCAACGAAGGTCAACCCTATTGAAGGTTATGCTCAACCATGGTCAACCATAACCAACCATAGTAAACCAAATTCAATTGAAGTCTAGCAAAGTTAACCACGGTTGTGGTTAATGTCATGGACAATAATTTTCAACCATTGTCAACCATTTTCAACCATGGTGAAGGTCAATCACAATCAACCATCGTCATGGTAATGTGTAACCATTGTCAACCACAATCATTGATAGTAAACCAAAGCATAAGAAGGTCTACTAAATTTAACCATGGTCATGATTAACCATAATTAAACATGGTCATGGTAAACCAAGGTCAATCACAATTAACCATGGTCATAATAAACCAAAGTCAACTTTATTTAACCATAGTCAACCATAGTAAATCAAAGTAAAAAAAGGTGAAACAAAGTAAACCATGGTCATGATCATTGTTATGGTCAAACATAAGAAACCATGGTCATGGTCATTGTTATGGTCAAAAATAAGAAACCATGGTCATGGTCTACCATATTCACAATCATGGTCAACCTTGTATTTATCAGCTACCATAGTCAACCGTAGTCTATCACAGTAAATGATGTTCATGGTTGACGTAGTCATCCATGATCAAACATTTCGTAAACATTTCATTATTATTTGTGTTTATATTTTTATTTAGAAATTTATTAATCCTCTTTATGCATAGTCATGGTCAAGTATAGTTAACCATGTTAATGTTTAATCCATTATTATAGATGTTTGCATTTCAATAGATAACAATAGCATAATCCAAGATCACTGAGAAATACACAATCACAAGAGACACAACATTTATCCTGGGAAACCCTCTAGGGGAAGAAAACCCAACAAAACTTCCCTAATATAAATAACCAATACAATGCCAAGAGATCTTTTATGCTAATACATAAAGTCCTCTCCTAGATATGCGCCACTTTCTCTCTCCTTCTTCTCCGGTTTTAGATCTGAACTTGTCTCTCAAACTGAGAAAGTGAGTTATGTCTAAGTGAGGTGCTAGCCTCCTTTATTTATACAAGTCTAGCACGTGTGAAGTGTCTCTTCACTGGTAGGGTCGACTTCTCAAACTGGGTGGGTAAACCCACCTTTATTATATATCTAGGTTTCTTTAATATCTGTTGGGGACGACCTTTTATTCTGCCTATTACAATTGTCTTTTGACGAATCCGCAAAAGGGGATTTGGTCCTATTACAATAACCAACATGATCAATCCACAATGGGGATTCATCCTATGAATAATATATTAATAATAACAAGAATACTCTTTGCAGTTACATTATTTCAACACTCCCCCTTAACAAGAAGGGTATTCTTTAGTGACATCATGCGAGAGAGAGAGGACAACATCATCAACAACTTCAGGTAGGTGAGAGGAAAACATCATCAATATCATCTTGGAACACTGACTGACGTATCTATAAATCATCAAAAAATTTCTTCATCGACAACATCGTCATTCTCAAGGAATGCCATCATCATCTGCATCAATATGTATTAGTATAAAAACCGATACATCATCATCATCACAGCACAAATCTGGCTCATCATAATACAAGACTGGCTTTACATCAAAACTTTCAAGCTGGAAGCTCAGTACTTGTCTCATCTCAATGTCTTGCTTTACGTCACAACACTCAAGATGGAAGCAAGATACTAGGCTGGCTTTACATCACAACTATCAAGATGGAAGCATAGTACTAGTCTCATCTCATTGTCTTGCTTTATGTCACAACACCCAAGCTGGAAGTAAGATACTAGACTGGCTTTATGTCACAACTATCAAGCTGGAAGCACAGTACTAGTCTCATCTCATTGTCTTGCTTTACGTCACAGCACTCAAGCTAGAAGAAAGATACTCGTCTTTCTTTATGTCACAACCATCTTGTCGAAAGAAGGATACTAGACTAGCTTTACATCATAGCTATTCAGCTGGAATCTCAGTGCTAGGCTCATCATATCATCTTGCTTTACGTCACAACCATCAGGTTGGAAGCAAGGTACACATCTCATATTGCTTTATGTCTGACAACACGGTCAGAAGAAAGGAACACATCTCATCTTGCTTTACGTCTGAAAGCTAGGTCAGAAGCAAGGAACACATCTCATATTGCTTTACGTCTGACAACTAGGTCAGAAGGAAGGAACATCACATCTTGCTTTACATCTGACAACTCGGTCAGAAGAAAGAAACATCACATCTTGATTTACGTTTGAAAACTCGGTTAGAAGCAAGGAACACATATCATCTTGCTTTATGTATGACAACTCAGTCAGAAGCAAGGTACACATCTCATCTTGCTTTACGTCTGACAACTCGATCAGAAGCAAGGTACACATCTAATCTTGCTTTATGTCTGACAACTAGGTCAGAAGAAAGGAACATCACATCAACTCCCCCTTTTGAGGAAGGTCCTTTCGGACTATGCCAAGCTTATATCAGAAGTACTAAAACTTCACACGAGATAGAGGCTTGGTCAACATGTCAACAACCTATTCATCCATGCTAATGTACTGGAGCTTCAAGGCTCCTCTCTGTAACATGTCACGGATGTAATGATAGCGGATCTCTATGTGCTTCGACCTGTCATGAAATACATGATTATCTGTCATCTTTATGCACCTCTAGTTGTCACATAGAATCAAGGTTGCTCTCATATCTAAGTCAAATAGGTCGGTCAACAACTTTCGAAGCCATATAGTTTCATAGCTAGCAGAACATGCAACAATGTACTCTACTTCCGTTGTGCTGAGAGCAATACTAGATTGCTTCCTACTCTACCACGAGATCATAGATGATCCCAAACTGAAACAACATCTTGAAGTGATTTTCCTGTCAGAAACACTTCCTGCCCAATCTTCATCAATATATCCACTCAATGTGAAATCATGATCTCCATCATAGCTGAGACCATAATATATTGTAACTTTAAGGTACCTCATTACATGTTTTGCAGACACTAGGTGAACACATCTGGGTTCTACCAGAAACTGACTCAAGGTGTTCACGGAAAAACAAATGTCTCGTCTGGTGTTTTTCAGGTACATCAGCGATCAAATAATTTGTCTATACAATGTGGCATCAATTAATTCTTACGAAGTATCGACCAGCAACTTCAACTTCGCTTCCATGGCTGTATTCATGGGCTTGCATTCCAACATGTCGAATCTCTTCAAGATTTCGACTGTATACTTCCCTTGGTTAAGGAAGACCTTTTCAAGACTCTGCCATACCTCAAGACCTAATAAATAATGCATTAGGCCAAGGTCTTTCATTTCAAATTCTGAGGCAAGTCTCTTTTTACATTCAGTGATGAGCTTTTCTTCTCCAGTTAAGAATAAGTCATCCACATATAGAAGTAAGATTACTGGCTTATTATTCATAATTTTGAGGTAGAGATTTGAGTTTGCTTTACTCTTGGTAAAGCCTAAGATCATCAAGAAACTGTCTATATGGCCATACCAAGCTCTAGGAGCTTGCTTCAGTCGGTATAAGTCTTTCTTCAATATACAGACATGAGACTTCCTATCTTCTACCTCAAATCCTTGATGTTTCTCTATATACACTTCCTCTTCAATAACATCGTTTAGGAAAGATGTCTTCACGTCCATATGGTGCAACTTCCACTTCATCTTAGCTGCAAGAGCTATGATGGTTCTGATCGAAGTGTATCTTGCCACAAGAGAGAATGTCTCTTCATAGTCAATGCCTTCCTTCTGGGAAAAGCCATGAGAAACAAATCTAGCTTTATACTTCTCAATACTTCCTTTAGCAGCATGTTTTATTTTGAAGAGTCATCTGGAGGATACCACATCTTTATTCTTTGGTTTGGGAACTATTTCCCATACTTCATTCTTCATTATGGATTGGTATTCCTCTGTCATGACATCTGCCCATTCTTTCCTGTGAATGGCTTCTTCAAAACAGGTAGATTCCTCTTCTAGGAGATCACACATCAAAGCCGTATAACTAGAGAATGGCTTTGGTCTTTTCACCTGTCTCGTAGTTCCTTGGGGAACACCGTACTTCTCTGCATCTTGAATAAGATATGTAGCCTAAGCTGGATTTCTTTTATAGAGGATCTCCATCTGAGGAGGTTCTTGCACTTCTACTATATCATGGTCTTCTAGAAGTTCCTCATCAGGGGAAGTTACGACTTCCCTCATTGGTTCTGCAGCTCTGGGAACCTCCTTCATTGCAGTATTGGGGATTACGGGTTCCGGTAATTATTCTTTGATGAATCTTGCTAGGTCATTCTCTTCAATAATGAGTCCAATCCTATACTTCCATGCACAAAAGTTTTCCACTCCTTCTAACTTGTCAACAAGCTTAATTCTTGCAAACATCTTTACTTGGAGCTAGGAAAATGACCGAAAAATGAAAGTGCTCAAAATAAAAAAATGAACTTACCATGAGGTGCGCTTGGCTGAGGGGAGTAGCCTACTGGTTTTGGATCTGAGAAAATCCAACTTTTTCTCCTCCAAATCTGATCTGTGGATTTTTGAACTGGTGCTTCTAGTACCTTTGGTACTCTGATACTTCGGGTACTTTTGGTACACTAGTTTTCTGGTGCTTTTGGTACTTTGTGAAACTAGGGTTTCACTTTTCAAGAGATTTAGACACTGAAAAGGTGCGCTGAGAGTGCCAAAATGATCCTTAGGGGAGGGCACACTTTTCTAGATGGTTTCGGGGCTAAAAAGCTTCACCATCAAAAAGCCCTAATTTTCATGTACGGCAACAGTGACGTTTTTCACTTGTGAAATATGCTTCCTTCAGCTTGGCTCTGATACCATGTTAATGTTTAAGCCATTATTATAGATGTTTGCATTTCATTAGATAAAAATAGCATAATCCAAGATCATTGAGAAATACACAATCACAAGAGACACAACATTTATCCTAGGAAACCCTCTAGGGGAAGAAAACCCAGCAAAACTTCCGTAATATAAATAGCCAATACAATGCCAAGAGATATTTTATGCTAATATAGAAAGTCCTCTCCTATATATGCACCACTCTCTCTCTCCTTCTTCTCCGCACTAGTACATATGAGCAAATTTGCAATGGTTTTTCGTTGATATTGCCACACTTATCCGTCGCAATTTCCACGAAAGCCGAATTTTTTTTTCGTCTGAATAATTTCGTTGTTATATCCATGATCCAAGTGTGCATGGAAACATCGATGAAATTAGCTCTCCACATGTCACCACCTTCAATATCAGTTAACCCTATGCATCGTCGCAATTACGATGAACTATCATCGCAATAACAACGAAGAAATGTGGCAATTACGATGAAACTTCGTCGCAATTGGGACGAAAAGTTATGCCAAGCCAATAACTTACGACGCAGTTGCTGAATGTGCGATGAAAGTCTGCCACAAATTGCGATGAAAATACGTGGTAATATCGATGAGCGCAATATCTCAAAACCAAATTTACGACGCACATGTTGCATATGCGACGAATATTCGTGGAAAATTGCGACAAAGTTTTGTTGCTATAGCGGCGGTTGTGGTAAAATCGTAAAATATTTCCGATAAACTTGCGTCAATATTGCGACGATGACTTTAGGTTTAAAAAAAAAATTATATGAAATATGGTATACCATATTGTATGCCATATTACAATGTAATATGGTAATGCCATATTACATTGTAATATGGCATTACTATTACATTGTAATATTGTAA
>JZKD02S1672800.1:374597-397066 GCA_000966675.3 Picea glauca
ACTTCTTATTCTTCCTATTACAATTGTCTTTTGACCAATCTGCAAAAGGGGATTTGGTCCTATTACAATAACCGACATGATCAATCCACAATGGGGATTGATCCTATGAATAATACATTAATAATAACAAGAATACTCTTTGCAGTTACATTATTTTAACAAACCATAGTCAAAGTCACGATCAACCATAGTCATGGTTAAGGTGAACCATGATCAATTTCAACCATGGTCATTGTCAACGATGTTCATGGCCAACCATGGTCAACTATGGTCAACAATTGTTAACCATGGCTCACCTTATTGAAGGTCATGCTTAATATCYTTTAAACATAYTACATTATTACTTTACTAACTTATTAATGTATTATTACTTTATTAGTCAATTMATGTATTATTATTTTATTAATGTATAAATATTTTATTAATGTATTAATAATTTCATGTATTCATGTAAACAAATGTATTATTAATGTATTTTTACTTTATTAATTTACTACTAATATTTTAATGTATTAATGTATTTTTAGGTACTTTAATACTTTATCACATAGATTTTTTAATGGATTAATTAATAATACATTATTAATATATTAATGTTTTAATTAATAATATTTTATTAATGTATTTTTGTAATAATGTATTTTTAATGTATTGATACTTTAATAATGTATTTATAATGTATTTTTTTTTAGTCTATTAATATTTTTTAATGCTTTGTCTTAATAATAATTTATTAATGTATTATTGTTATACATTATTAATGTATTAAGACTTTAATAATGTAAATTAATACTAAAATAATGTATACATTGCATTAATACATTAATGTATCATTACATTATTAATGTATCATTACATTATTAATGTATCATTAATACTACATTACATTAATGGTGGTCCCCAAGGCAAGGCATGGTCAACTAACAACAACCACTTTATAAAAGTGGTTGATATACCGCAATCTATGCCATTTTCTACTTTTCCAAACTAATGGGGCTATCAACCACGTTTATAAAGTGGTTGTTTTTGTTGCTTTTATATCTATTATTTTAAATTTTTCCCAAAAGACTATACATTTTCTTATTTTTATATCTATTATTTTAAATTTTTACCAAAATACAATACATTTTCTTATTTTCCTAATTTCATGATTGAATTTTTGATTGGCTAAAATTATTTAGATGTGACATTATTTGCGTGATGCATGCAAATATTTTAAATTATTTCTTGAAATCAAAAATTATTTTATAAAACAAATTTATACGATTGGTTACATTGGAGGGCCCGGTTGAATTGCAGTGGATGAGCACGTTGAGACGTTGTAGTAGATACTTATTGTTGTGTCTATCTGCATGGATTCCAGACATTGCAGTGGCTATCCTACTCATTACTATTTTCTTTCTCGATTGTCCAACTCATTACTATTTTATTTCTCTTCATATGGAATGTTGAGGTATTATGTTACGTCAGATCACAAGAGACACTTTTAACGTCAATCAAGTAAAGAATTTCATGTAGCTAGTGATTGTCATAATAATATAGTATATATTATCTGATTGAAAATACAGTATATATTGTCTAATTTTGTAGGTAGTGCTACCACATAGTAACGTGAATCATTTCATGAAGCAGAAGCAAGTAAGCTCACAATTTTTTATACTCTTTCATTTTCTTATGTAAGATCATAATTTTTAATACTCTTGTTTTCTTATGTATTTGTTTTTCCATCTACTAAGATTAATAAAAAATTCACTGCTCCTGCACTCTACTATATGGTTAGAAGTTGTTTTTTTTTTCAGTTATTTATCTGACTAGTAGTCCATTTCTTTTAGGGCCAGTATGGTGAGGGCAGTCTTAGTGATGCAGGAGCATCGCCATCACATCAAGCGAGCCAGCGCGGGAGCGGGAGACAGCTGGACAAGGCAGCACAAATTTTGAAAACACTTTGGAATTGTTGCACAAATCTTAAATGAGCCATTAAGATGAAGCGTACTTGTATATTGTAACAAACCTTGAGCCTTTAAGATCTCTTCCTTAGTAGATATATGACATTTAAGATAGTTAATGCAGGTAGGTAGAATTTTAATTCCAGATTTGATAGCTTTAGAGCACAAGAGGGAAATGGGATATAGACACCCTCATTGTGTATTTGTAACATTATTGAGGAGAAGCAAAAGAAAAAACAGAGAATTGTATGAAGAACACCCATGTACAGACATTTGAATTAATAGAAAAAAGCTTTGATTCAAATTCATGGTTTGTGTTGTTCTCTGTGTATTGATGTTGACATGCTCATGAATGTTTGTTTCCTGTTATATATTTGCTTTTATATGCTGTGTATGTGATTTCATGTTTGAATTGAAGTCTGAGAGAAAGGAGGAATTAGTTTCAATTGTTTCTCTATTCTGAACCAGAGAATTCCTGCAAGGAGTCCAGTCGAATCGTCTACAAGGAGTGCGTTGACAAAAGGTTCAGATAGAGGCAACTATTGTTCTCATTCATCCTAGAGTGCAGTTGGGCACAAGAGCTGTGCAAGGAGTGCGCAGGCTGGTTAAAGATCTCAGGGTTGCGAACCTGAGTGAGTCATTGAAGGACTGCTGTTGTAGGTGTGCGCAGGGTTGAAGAAACCCAAACACTTGAAGTGTTTGCCGGTTGCCGCAAGGAGTGCGCACAAAGGGTTCTCTTTTTCTAAGAGACTGAGAAGCTGGAGAAATCTCAAGAGGGATAAAACCTTCTGAATCTGAGGAAGGATTGCACGATGAGTTCATGCCGTGGAGCATCTAAAACCCGTGTGGCAGGGTTGCGCACAGGAGGACGAGTGAGAGCAGAGGAAGGTCCCAGAGTATCATCAGGATATTGAAGGCATCGGGGTTTTAGAAGTCAAGAGACTCGAGACCTTTCAAGTCTCGAATCCTAAGAGGAAATCCTAGTCGTGGATCCCAGGGTGGACACGCGTCAAAGATCCAAGAATAGTTGGGGTTCGGAGCATCGAAGATCTCAGAGGCAGGATCCCTTTGTAGCTTGAAATCACGAAACGTGATATACTGACGGGATAGTTGTGTGGGGACACAATAGGAGTTAGTGGAGTATAGGTGGTGTACTATATCGGGGATCGGGAAAAGGAAAGTCCTGAATCCATTGACATCAATATTCACGATCCCGCGAATCCTGAAATCTCAATAGAAGTGACGGGAGGCGGAAAAGTCAACTTGCATGTGTGCATTGGAGTTTCGGTGTATCGGGTATCAAGAGTCAGTGAATCGAGTGGTTCGACATCACGAGTAGCGATATCCCGATAAAGAAAATCCCGACAAAACAGAAGTCCCGACAGGGAAAGATAAAGTCAGCATGGACTGGCCATCGGGTCTCAGGGATTCGAGAGCCCAGTGATCGAAAATGAACTTGCGAAGCCGCGAGTTCTGATCCTCCAATAAGTAAAGAAAGGGGGATCATGCAGCAGAGAATCTGTGGGGTGCAGATTTCCCGATAGGGAAATATAAGAACCTTGGTGTTCTTCGGGCCAGAGAGAGAAGAAGATCCTGTGTGTGCGAGTGGACCTTCCGACCTGCAGATGGTGAAGGGGTTGTGTTGCTTTCAAGTGGTATTAGAGCAGGAAAAAGTTCTTTGCTTTCTATAGTAGAGCAGAGAATTCACCATGCCACCGAGGAGAGAAAGGCAATCACCTGATCCAGAGGACAGGGAGATGCGAAGAAGAGGCAGGCAAGTAACAAATCCAGAAATGGAGAGACAGATGCATGATCTTCGAGCAAGACTCGAAGATATGGAGACAGTGCAAAGACGCACAGCTAGTGCAGGGGATCTCAGTGATTCCGAGAGTGAGATTGAGGTTGAACGAAAGGAGAAATTTACAGCCGAAGATGCATCAAATGAGTGTTTGATCAAAGATATTGCCAGGATGGGTGCAATAGCAAAGATGGACATTCCAGTTTACGAGGGAAACTTGGATGCAGAGGAGCTTCTAGACTAGATTAGAGATCTTGACACCTACTTTGACTATGAAGAGGTCGAAGAGGACAAGAAGGTTAAGCATGCTGTCACGAGACTGAAAGGACATGTAGCATTGTGGTGGGGTGAGATACAAGCTGACAGACGCTGCAAAGGCAAGAAGAAAATTAAAAGTTGGGATCGAATGATTGCGAAGATGAAGGCGAAATTCATCCCAAGAGACTATCAAATTACTCTGTTCAGGAGGATGCAAAACCTGAGACAGAAGCTGATGACAGTGAAAGAATACACTGATAAATTCTATTGACTGAACATCAGGGCAGGTCATCGAGAGAGCGATGATGAGAAGGTTGCTAGATATCTCAATGGTCTGAGATATGACATTCAGGATGAATTTAGCATGCTAACCATCCGAACGGTGGAAGATTCTTACCAATTGGTTCTGAAAGAAGAAGAGAAGCTGAGCCGAAAACAAAGTCAGAGGGGCCGAGGCAGAAGTCAGCCTAGAGGCAAAGCAATTGCCCAGGACAAATTCCAGAAACCCAAGGAGGAATGGAAGAAACCTCAGGGTAAAGTTGAAAGAGGTGGAACCTCACAGTAATATGTTGAATAGAGAGGGCAACATAATGAGCAGAGGGGAGATTATGATGACAACAACATTTTTCCTCATACTAGAGGTAGAGGAAGATGAAGAGGTGGAGTAATCACATGCTTCACATGTGGAAAGAATGGGCACAAGTATTACGAGTGTCCAGAGAAAAAGAAGGACATTGGAGAAGCTCACATCACCAAAGCACAGAGGCGGGATGTTGAAGCAGAAGACGCTGAAGGTGGAAGATCGCTCGTGATGCGAAAAGTCCTTTTGACACCCGAGAAGGAGGTGGAAAGTTCAGTCCAAAGGACCACACTCTTTAGGACTGCTTGCAAGATGAAGGACAGGGTGTGCAAGGTCATCATAGATAGTGGTAGCACGAGTAATCTCGTATCTACAAAGATGGTAGAGAAGCTGGAGCTGGAAACGACTGATCATCCAAGCCCATACAGAGTTCCGTGGCTACAAAAAGGACACCAGGTAACTGTTACTAAACAATGCTTGGTTGAATTTAAGATAGGGGGATATAATGATAAGATCTTATGTGATGTTATTCCCATGGATGTTTGTCATCTATTGCTGGGTAGACCATGGCAATATGACAAAAATGTGATTCATGATGGGAGGATGAACACATATACCCTAGAGAATAATGGGATGACACACACGTTGCTTCTGATAAAGGATAAGGAGGTGAAGTCGGAAGTAAGCAACACAATACTTCTCATGAGTGGAAAGGAACTTCTTACAGAGGTTAAGAAGAAAGAAGATCCACAATTCTTTGTTGTCAGGAAACCGAAGATTGTTCTGACTAGCACAAGAGTGGATGATTTACCAGATGAAGTTCAGGAACTATTGGAAGAGTTCGCTGATATCATAGTGGACGAATTACCTCGTTTGTTGCCACCGATGAAGAGTGTGAGTCATCATATTGATCTCATACTAGGAGCCAGTTTGCCAAACAAAGTCGCGTACAGATTGACGCCACAAGAGAATGAAGAAGTTAAAAGGAAATTCTAGGAGTTGTTGGAAAAAGGGTTAGTTAGAGAAAGTTTGAGCCCATGTGCTGTTCCGACAGTACTCAGTCTGAAGAAAGACAGAGGCTGGAGGATGTGTACTGACTCAAGAGTGATAAATAAGATAACTATCAGGTACAGGTTTCCATTTCCAAGGATGGATGATCTGATGGATTGCTTGAGCGGAGCAAGATACTTTTCGAAGATTGATTTGAAAAGCAGGTATCACTAGATTCGTGTGAGAGAAGGAGATGAATGGAAAACAACATTCAAGACAAACGAGGGTTTGTATGCATGGCTTGTTATGTAATTTGGCTTGACGAGTGCGCCAAGTACCTTCATGAGGTTAATGAATGAAGTCCTGAGGGAATTCATAGGGAAGTTTGTCATCGTATACTTGGATGACATACTTGTGTATAGTAAATCAGTGGCAGAGCACTTGAAGCATTTGGCTGCAATGATGTAGAAGCTACAGCAGGAGAAGTTGTTGATCAACATGCAGAAATCTTCGTTTATGAAGACGGAGCTCATTTATCTGGGTTTTGTTATTTCCACAAATGAGTTAAGGATGGATCCGGAGAAGGTAGAAGTGATCAAGAATTGGCCATAACCAAGGAATGTATTCGAGGTGAGAAGTTTTCATGGTTTGGCTAGTTTCTACCGAAAGTTCATCAGGAATTTCAGTGGAATTAGCGCAATGATGATGGATACAGTGAAGAAACGACATAAATATTTTCACTGGATAGCCGAGGCTGAAAAGAGCTTCAATCTATTAAAACGGAAGATCATGGAACAACTAGTGTTTGTGTTGCCAGATTTCCTGAAGACATTTCAGGTGAAATGCGATGCAAGCAGATTTGGAATCGGGGTGGTCTTGAGTCAAGAAGACAAGCCGATCGCATATTTCAGCGAGAAGCTGAATGAGGCGAAGTTGAAGTACTCCACGTATGATAAGGAATTTTATGCTATCATACAGGCGTTGAATAAATGGAGGCATTACTTGATCCCAAAAGAATTTGTTTTGTATAGTGATAATCATGCATTGCATTTTGTGACTCAACAAGAGAAGTTGAATCAGAAACATGCCAAATGGGTTAAGTATATGCAGAATTTCACTTTTATGATTAAACATATTTCTGGTGTTGCTAACAAAGTTGTTGATTCTTTGAGCAATAAGTGTTTGTTGTTGCAGGAGTTCTGAGTCAAAACATTGGGTTTTGAGGATCTCAGGAACATGTATGTAGATGATCCAGATTTCAGGGAAGTGTATGAAGCAGCTGAGAATCCATTTCTGAGAGACAGAAGCCCGTGGATAGACTATATGATCCAGGAAGGACTTTTGTTCAGAGGCAATCAACTATGTATTCTGAAATGCTCCATGAGGGAGAACTTATTGAAGGAGAAACACAGTGGTGGATTAGCAGGACACTTTGGCCATGACAAAACATTCGCGAAGTTGAGCGAATCATACTTTTGGCCAGGGATGCGAGCAGATGTCAAGAGGTTCGTTGACAGATATCGAGTATGCCAGCATTCGAAGGGGAGAAAGCAAAATGCAGGTTTTTATCAACCATTGTTCATACCAGAGAGACCATGGGATGCGATAAGCATGGATTTTGTATTGGGGTTGCCAAAGACACAAAGAGGATTTGATTTAGTCTTTGTGGTAGTGGATAGGTTTTCCAAGATGGCACACTTCATACCATGCCAGAAAACCAGCGATGCGACTCACATCGCAAATCTGTTCTTCAAAGAGGTCATTCGACTTCATGGATTGCCGAAAAGTATAATTTCGGATAGGGACACTAAATTCATAGGGCATTTTTTGAGGACCTTATGGAAGAAGCTGGGGACTAATTTGATGTTTAGTTTAGCTTATCATCCTCAGATGGATGGACAGACAGAAGTGGTCAACAGGAGTCTAGGAGACTTGCTGAGAAGCTTGGTGACATAGCACCATAGCAGTTGGGACCATATATTGCCACAGGCAGAGTTGACATACAACAATTCAGTAAATTGGAGCATAGGGAAGAGTCCATTTCAGGTTGTCTATGGCATGCAGCCAAGGGGAGTTTCTGAACTATGAGATTCAGAACAAATGGCGACTAGGAGCGCAAGTGCAGAAGAATTCGCAGAGGCAATGAAAGAACTTCACAATCAAGTGAAGTAGCGATTGCAGAAATCAAGCCAGGAATATAAGCGCAGAGTAGATCAGCATCAGAGACAACTTCAGTTTGAAGTTGGTGATCTAGTTCTGACACATTTAAGGAAAGAAAGGTTCCCGAGGGCAACATACAATAAGTTAAAGATGAAGAAAATCGGGCCATGCAAGGTCTTGAGAAAATTTGGGGACAACGCTTACGAGATTGAACTACCGGATGGGATCAGAATATCTCTGATATTCAACATCGCAGATTTATACCCATATAGGGCTGGAGAAGTAGAGACTGGAGATGAGCAGCCAGTGATCCAGTGGATGAAACAAATGCCAGTTGTAGAGAAGCCACATATGGAATGCATACTGGACAAGACAGTGAGTAAGAGGACCAGGTGAAAACAATATTTTGAGTATCTGGTCAAATGGAAGAACCATCCAGTTGAAGACGCCAGCTGGGAAGCCGAAGCAGTGATACAGAAGCATGGACAAACCGTGCAGGAGCTCATGGGCAGGAGCCCATGAAAGTTTTCAAGCCGAGGAGTATGATGCAGGAGCATCGCCAGCACATCAAGCAAGCCAATGCGGGAGCGGGAGATAGCTGGACAAGCCAGCACAAATTTTGAAAACACTTTCGAATTGTTGTTGGCCATCGGGTCTCGGGGATTCGGGAGCCCAGTGATCGACAGTGAACTTGCGAAGCCACGAGTTCCGATCCTCCGATAAGTAAAGAAAGGGGGATCGCGCAGCAGAGAATCCGTCGGGTGCGGATTTCTCGATAGGGAAATAGAAGAACCTTGGTGTTCTTCGAGCCGAAGAGAGGAGAAGATCCTGTCTGTGCGTGTGGACCTTCCGACCTGCGGGTGGTGAAGGGGTTGCGTTGTTGTCACTTAGTCCCCTCAGGGTCATCTATTTGGCTTCTTGTTTTATATCAAACTTCTTCTATAGAAAATTACTATTACTCTTACACTTAGATTAATAGAAAAAATATATTGTGATTGAAAAATAATGCAAAATGCGGGAAAAGGTGTTCATATTGGTGTTTATTTTACAGGAAATCATTGTATAAAAATTAATAGTTTCAAAAATATGGCCATAAGGTGACTCGAAATCAACATGGTAAATTCAAATCTCACTATATTTAAATTCAAATCTCAATATATTTAAATTCAAATCTCACTTTATTTGAAAGTATTGAGTTGAATCTAGTTAACTAAACCCTCATTATAACTAAATTAACATAGTTTGTGAGGTTTAAACCGCCAATTTTTCTTTCTTTAGTGAAAGATAGACAAAAATAAAATTCAAAACTATAAATTGTGGATTAGCACAAATTGGTTATGCTTTCATGTTAGGTTGGAAATCCTATTCTAAGAAAATCACAGGATGGGAGGTTTTTAAATTGGAAGGAAAAATTGAACATACATAGAATGATCAAAGATTCTAGTGCAAAAAAAATGTGGTGTTGTTTGAGAAAATTTGGAGCTTCGACTCACAGGCACTAGAAATTTCTTATCCCAAAAAAGTGAGGTATAGAACCATTGATCTTATTATGTGATAGACACAACTCTATAACATGCATAATACTAGAATTAAATGGCCCAAAATATTAATTGATGGTGGAAAAGAATAAGTGGAATATCCTCTCTCGACAATGATCTATGATAGAGAAATATTACTTATTATTTTATCAAAATATGAACTCATTGCATATAATTTATCAGCATTATCACCCCCGGAAACCCTTGGAAATCAAGGAGGCATATAACAATTCGTTCCATGTATCTAGGATGCCTGGTAAACACTAGTGGCCACAATCTCCAAATTGTAGGGAATACTTCCTCTGTTGGGTGGTGAAATCATTGTTATAAATTGAAGGATGGCCTTCCTTGCGATACTCTGACATCCCTATGATGTCCAACAATGTAAAAGGAAACCTTTTCATCTTGAGAACTTTCTTCTCTATTGGCACCTCAAAAATCACATGAGGTTTGTATGCTGGAATTTGCACTAGTTCCCTCTGGTTGTATGACCATTTCTCATTTGGGTAATCCCACAGACTGGGACTGCAATATTAATTCCATCAATTTTATAAATCGTTCACTATAACTGAAAAGGTAGTAAAGGTAAATATATGCTAGACATTGTATTGTATTCGTATAACTAATGATTACTTGTCTTGTCATGGTTAGGCAGGGACATTTTTAGTTTGTGAGGTTTGAACCCAAGACCGTCAATTTTTCTTTATTTAGTGAAAGACAGAGATTGTCACATTGATTAACACAACTTGGTTATGCTTTCCTGTTAGGTTGGAAAACCTCTTCTAAGTTCCTGTTTTTAAACTGGAAGGTATATGTTTTAAGGTATATGTCCAGACGATTACACCATATTATGATAATAATTCCCACTTGAAGTCCAATGATATGTTTTATATAATTGTAATCTCCACTTCCTTAAAAAACTTTCACTCTGTTCCTTAAAATAGGTGATTGAATTGAGTGGAAGTGCTACTAAGAGCAGAACAAAAAAAATATTAATAGAGAAAACATGTGAATCATTAGTAAACAAACTCACTTGAATCCTCATGTAGTAGATGATGGAGAGCACTGGAATCATCGTATTTGCTTGAAATAATCCTCTTATTTCCGTCGTTCGGCCTGGAATTGCTTAAGAAAAATATCCCGCATTTACACTTATTCATACTCGGACCAATCGAACACCACTAGTGTCTTCTCCTATGATACAAACACCATCCTAGCTGCAAAGACTAAAAAATGATTCGATTTACCATTTGATCTTCTACAACATTGATATGGAGTCAAAGAAGGGTTAGCCTCCCAAGAAAAACAAAGCGTTACTATTTCAAAGATGCGATTAGTAACAGATATAAAGAAATGAGATTGGATCGGTTGGTGCCAATGCATAACTAATTCTTACTAAACTACCTCTTTCAATTAACTATAGGGTTGTAGGGTCAAAAAGGATTTTTATTCTGGACTATTATGATCCATACATGCTCTATGCCTAGCACATTAATAAGCTATCTTCTGACGTGCATAAAACATATGCCAGTCATAGACTTTTCTTCCTCACAGATGAGGGAGAGTTGAAGCTTAGAGCCGCTCGAGATTTTTAATACTAAACTATATCAGACAAAACAAATAATATCAATATTATTCATGTGCTCTGCCTTTAGAGAAGCCCAACGTCAGGTTTTCCTTTTTGAAACAGATTTCCCGTTCGAAATTTCAGTCGATCAAATTGTACCAACCATAGTCGTGGAAAATGCATGCATGATTATGGGAGGGAAGCTTGCAGGTCAAGGAGACCGTTCCGCCATAAACACGTTAGGTTATAAATTGTGTACCAGATGAAAGGGTTCCATATCACTGAAGATGCACGATGCAACACCGAGCATTATACTTTTCGATTATCGTATTCAGTGCCACTATCACTTTGCATGAAGAACACTTGTCTAACCATTATCACTAATCCCAATCTATGTTAAATTATGTGTATGAATGAGAGTGAATGTTAAATATTTGAGTAGCCCCATATTGGTTTCTTATTACGGTTGCTTCAGATCTAAAAATTGGGAGTAAGCGTGTGCATCATTACCATGATCATGTAACAATGATGAGACTTTATATTATGCGTAAATGATGAGACTTTATAATGTGCGTATATTTCTGTGGATTATTGTAACAAATGTTTTATATACTTGTTTAAGGTTTAGTCTTTTAATGCAATTCTCCAAAACCCCATCATTCGTTTAACTTAGTGCACTTATCAATATATCATTACAAAGTCTTATAATATAATGAATTATAATAATTCTCATTTGGTAAGTAATATTTAGGGTATACATATTTTAAAATCTCTTAAAAGGTATACACAAACATCCAAACCACCCAAGTACAAGAAAAGGTGGGAATCCCAGCTTTGAAATATGGAAGGCACAACGTCTATTAAATATTATTCAACACACACTTATATTATAACTATTACATGCTTACATGTCAAATCACTAATGTGAACGAGACTCTTAGGTGCACACATGTAACATCTCCAATGTGAGCAAACCATGAAGCCATACTGAAGTCAAAATTAATTAATATTTGTATTAGAATATTGGTAATAATTTGGCCAAGTGGAGGCACATAAGTGAAGTAAAAGAGGCCTACCGTGATGGAGGTCAAGACATGTTAATAACCTGTTGAAGTTAAGCTTAGTTTATAGGCTCACAATAATGTCATAAAGGAGTTGAGCATGTCCATGGTTGTCAACTAGATGTGGAACATTAGCATCACTATGCATGAATCTTTATGGTGAGATAATGAGTAGAAAAATGTGTCTTCCATTTGCACTTCATTCAATGTATTCATGCATGCATGGGAGGACCCTACATCTCCTCGTTGGTCAATTGGATACCTACAAAGTTTGTGGGGTGATCCAAAGGATTATACCAAATCTTCCCTCTTTCCCCCACTCTACATGTTCATGGAAGAGGCTTCGGGGCGGGCTTTGGAATTTGCTAGGATATCAAAGTGACTTCTAGGATTAAGGATATGACCAAATCCTATAACTCTTATAGAACTCACTAAGCTATAACTACATGCTTTGAACCAACCTATGGCCTAGATTGGTGTGATGACCAATACTACGTCCGATACGACGATAGACTCTCGTAAGCACCCTTTTCTCTTAAGAGGCCATGTAACCAAAGGGAGAAGAAAGAGAAGATCATGTAAGGAAAGGGAGAGTGATTTTCCCGTTCCATCCCAAACCAAGCAAGACATCCCTTTAGTTAGTGGGCCTACCATAACTCAGCTATCCTGGGGATCATGGTTCCCATCTCACCTACCTATCAAGGAATACCCACCAAATGCCCAAGAACTATACAAAAAACTATATCGCTCTCCATAATCATTCAAGACAACACTGTTGGAATATAAGGACGAAAAAAAGGCATGGAAACAAAGTGAAAACAAGTCACTGTGGGACCCTTTGATTGATTAATACTTGAATGATTATTAAATAATAGATATACTACCGATTGGGAAAGGTACATTCTAGGTCAGTTCTTAATATGTGGAAAATGGGGAACCAATTGCCACCTTGGTTACTACTTAACACATTAGCATGACTATGTATGAATCTTTATGATGAGATAATGAGTAGTGGTTAAGAATGGGGTAACCATTATCACTAATCTATGATGTGCATGAATGAAAAGAGAATTATGTGTATGAATAAAAATAGGATATTGTAATTACAATCGCGTCAGTTGAAAGTTATTAATGAATGAAGGGAGTTATATTGTAATTACACACTGTCAATATAGAACACACCATACCTACAGAAATATATGAATCTTGAACATAACAAACTTTATAGAAGTTGTTGATGGTCATACAAGAAAGGTGGAGAGATTGACTCCATTTATGTCAATCCATAATTATGGTGTCATAAGTGAAAAATGAATGTGGCACTTGATACCACTACAATGAGGAGTTCATACCTTCATATATGATTATTGTTCAACTATATTCATCTTTGGAATAATTTAATTTAAAAATTGGTCATGGCCATCGTGATTATTAACTTGAATATCGACTATTTCTGAGAAATGGTAAATAAAGTTGTTTCTTTTGGATATTTATTAAAGTTGGCTATATTACCTAGGAAAAATAAGGGTATATCTCTTCCAAGAGGGTCGAAGATGGTGAACCAAAGTTGTCAACATTGAAGAAATATTTAATATCTAGATCATGGCCATGGTCTATAATCAAAATTAATAATTGAAGGATTCCAGCTTTTTCATATTCGACACTACCTGTTGTCAGCTCGTAAGCAAGAAATAATGGATGGAAAGATCGCGAAAAATCCCCTAAGAAATCTGCAAATACGTGCACACCATTAATAGATGCAATTCTCCCTATGTTGAATGTTTCTTGATCATGGCATTTTTTCACACTTTTTTTCTTTTAATGTAGGAGATGAGGTTTTTTTCAAAAGATTTAGGTGAATTATTCTTCATTTTCATGTCATCAAGGTTTCAGATATGCATTGATGGGGGTATCATAATATTAATCATTCCACCACCCAAAAGATAACTTATCATAGCCGATAGAATTTTGAAGAGTTACCATCGCCCATAAATTAATTTTCACTGTCTCAGCTGCTGAAATATTAAAAGGGTATCACCACCACACCATTTCATTTTTTATTGATCAAATTTCAAAGGGTCAATGAACCATTAATACTCTGAAAATCTAAATTCGACTTAGGTACAATGGAGGGTAAATTTAATCGAATAATTTCATATATATATATGACTAATTTCATATATATATATGACTAATTTCATCTATACACACACACACACACACGTGTGTGTGTGTGTGTGTGTGTAATTTTGATTTGTAATAGATATAGAGAGAAAATTGATAATGAAATTTTGAGAGTGTTAACATGGAATTTTATACTTTGTTCCTATTTAAATATGAGTTTGTAAATTCATGTTAATGATTGGATTTATTACAGAGTATCTATTTTGTTGTAGCATGCATACTCTATTTTCTATTTGAAAACTTCATGTAAATCCCTGTGTTGTAGTTGTTTGAAAATATTTTTCTATAGGTCCTATTGAGTTTTTGGTACAAAATTACTGGGTTAATTTATTGTTGAAGTAAATGATTCATTGAAGTTACTTTGCTGTTGTAATATGAGTTTTGAATTACTGTTATAATTACCATGTTCTGATATAATTGTGTTTTGTTGTAATAGCCATTTTTACTCTCTGCTGAAACACCCGCTGAAACACATGTTGGAAATGTTTTTCTAGAATAGAGTATTGATCTTAGTATATGAAGTAGGAGTGATTCACTTAAGTTTTTGATGCAATATCTCTTTATTGTTTGTTGAAACAGTTGCTGAAACACCTGCTGAAATAGTTGTTGAAACACATGGTTGTAGCTTATAGGTGTTGTTACATAGAGCTGAAAATTTTGTAGTAACTTTTTATTGTTTTTATGAAGCACTCTCGTGCATCCTTAATTGTTGTATCGGAGCTAGTAATATTTCTAGTTCCTCATTTTAACTAGATATAGTGATTTGGAATCTAATTTGAAATGGATATAAACAGTAGCTTGGCTTAGCCATAGATTCCTATTTTGACTGAAAGGAATTATGATTCTTGGTTTATCAGAATGAGAACAATTTTGCATTCTCAATATCTTTGGGAGATTGTTATTGTTGTTTATCCAGAGCCTGCTGACCAAACAAGAGAAATGGCTTTGACAAATGATGAACAGATTTTGTTGAAGGAGAACAGAAAGAAAGACAACAAAGCCCTTTGTCTTATTCAACAAGGCCTAACTGAAACCTAACTGAAACCATACTTCCGAATGTGTCAAGTTCAATTTATTCAAAGAAATGTTGGGATACCCTTGAAACTAGCTATCGAGGTGCATCCAAGGTGAATATTGTCAATCTTCAAAATTTGAGAAGAGACATTGAAAATATGAAGATGAAGGAAAGTGAGTCAGTTGATAGTTTCATGACTCAAGTCATGAATGTTGTGAATCAACTAAGGCAGTATGGTGAAGACCTTTGAGACAAGAGAGTAATTGAGAAAGTTATCATATCTTTTCCAAAGAAGTTTGAATCCATAGTTGTACCCATAGAAGAATTTAAAGATGAATTAGTTGGTTCTATGATTGATGAATTAACTAGTTCTCTTATTTATCATGAATCTAGTATGTCTAGATATGATAATCCATTAGAAAATGCCTTCAAATCCCAACTGCATTTTACTAGAGGAAGAGGTAGAGGAAGGTCTAGTAGTAGGGGAAGAGGAGGTTGATTTGCTGGTAAAAAAGATAACAAAAGTGATTCAGAATCTAAGGAGAAAACTCAACAAAATCCTCCTAGTTTAAGCGAGAGTAGAAGCAGATCCTGGCAGAAAGGAAATAAGAGATATGATAAATCTAAGGTACAATGTTATTATTGTAAGAAATTTGGACATTACGCTAACAAGTGTTGGAAGAAGCAAGCAAATATTGGAAATCAATATGTACATATGATAGAGGAACCAGAGGATGACCAGAAACCTATGTTTCTGACTTGTAATGTCACCCAGGAAAGTTCAAATGATGTTTGGCTATTGGAGAACGGATGTAGCAATCACATGATTGGAAATAAAGACTTTTTTTCTAGTTTAGATACCAATATTCAGTCTGAGGTAAATTTGGGTAATGACAGTAAGGTAAGAGTTAATGGTAAAGGTGTGATTCATGTTTATAATAAGAAGGACGAAAGAAGAAAAGTAGATGATGTTTATTATGTACCTGGTATGAAATGTAATATGATAAGTGTTGGACAAGTGATAGAGAAAAAGTACAGAGTATTCTTAAAGAGCAAGGTATGTACAATTTATGATAAGTATCCAAGTAAAAAGTTGATTTCGAGACTAGAGATGGCAAAGAATAGAATGTTTCCTCTTATTATGAGAAATTATCTCACTAACTCTTTGAATGCTTATAAATCTAAAGGATTAGATGAGTCATGGTTATGACATTTCAAATATGGCCATTTACATTTTGGAGGTCTATATTTGCTGCAGAAGAAGAAAATGGTGAAGGGGTTTCCCAGTATTCAGTAACCAGCAAGCTCGTGTGAGAGTTGCATACTTGCAAAGCATCATGGATGATTTTAGGGGATAAATTTCTCTCATGGGCTAATTTTCTAGGGTTTTTCCCAAAAAAAGATTCATGATTCTAAAAATGATTTGCCCAAATTCAAAACAACAAAATTATTTTACCTTAAAAATTGCCAAAAAGTTATATAAACTATATAAAATCCATAGAAATTTGAATATTTTTACAAAAATATCGCCAAAAATTTATAGTTGGCATATGAAGGAATAGTAAGATTAGTCAAGGTTTCTACATTTTAAAATAAATTTCCATCCTTAAAATCCTCCCTACAAAGAATCACATGGATAAATTTATTTCTAGAGTTTCGTCTAGGTATAAAGCTTCATTGGAACTTGTTCACGTAGACTTATCTGGACTGATGCAAACGCCTTCATTAACTTGTAATGTCTGTTTTATGACTTTTATTGATGATTTCAATTGAAAAACTTGGGTTTCTTTGATGAAGCAGAAGTGTGAAGATTTTTATATGTTTAAGAGGTTTAAAGTTATGGTTGAAAAAGAGAGTGGAAAATATATTAAAGTATTGAGATCATACAAAGGAGTTGAGTATATGCTAACTAATTTCATTGAGTTTTGTCATTATCATGGAATCAAGAGACAATTTACTACTCATTATACTCCATAGCAGAATGGAGTAGCTGAAAGGAAGAATCGAACCATTATGAATATGGCTCAAATTATATTGAAGGAGAAGCATATTCTGAACGAATATTGGGATGATGAAGTTATTTGTTCACTATATATTATGAACAATAGTCCAACTAAGAGTGTCAAGAACTAAGTTCCTCGGGAATCTTGGAGTGGTAAGAATAACAACATGTCCCATATTAGGAGTTTTAGGTGTGTAGCTTATGCACATGTACCTGAAGAGATGAAGAGAAAGTTGGATGAAAAAAGTGAGAAGTGTGTCTTTGTTGGATACAATAATGATTCTAAGGCATATAGACTCTATAATCCCATCACCAAGAAGTATGTTATCAGCAGAGATGTTGAGTTCAAGGAAGAAGAGGCTTGGGATGGTATCATTGACATAATTGTTTCAGGGGGTGTTGAAATATCACCTGAAGATGATGATGGAGATGAGAAGGATGTACATGGTGGACAATTGATTCCACAATGACATACACTTGCAATAACAACTCTTGTAACACAATCACTAGGAGTCTCCCCATCACAACTAAGAACACCCAAAACATATGAGCGTGGTGAGCCATAATGTCATGGTGGAAAAAACCCCGAATCAAAGGTAAGTGATGAATCAAATCCTACTTTAGCTTCTTTAAGAAACAAAATTAGAGGTTAGAAGACTAGAAGTTTAAGATAATTGTATGAGAAAAATGATGAAGTAGATCAAGTTTCAAATTTTGCATTAATTGAATATGATCCTATAAATTTTGATGATGTTGTTAAGAAAGAAGTTTGGTTAGAAGATATGAATGAGGAAATTGATGTCATAGAAAGGAATCAAACTTGGGAGCTTGTAGATTTACATGAAGATAAAAATTGTATAGGTGTTAAATTGATTTACAAGGCCAAGTCAAATGTTGAAGGTGAATTTGAGAAGCACAAGGCAAGGCTTGTAGCTCAGGGGTTCACTCTACAACCCGGTATTGATTATAATGAAACTTTTGCACCTGTAACCAGGATTGATACAATAAGAATGGTGTTAGCCATTGATGTTGATAATAAATGGAATATGTACCAGATGGATGTAAAATCTGCATTTTTAAATGGTTTTATGGAAGAAGAGGTTTATGTGAAACAACCTACGGGATATGAGATTGATGGACAAGAAGGTAAGGTCTACAAGTTAAATAAAACATTGTATGGACTGAAATAAGAACCCATAGTATGGTACAATAGAATTGATGAATATTTGAATGGTGAAGGATTCAACATGAGTCCTAGTGAGCCAACACTGTATACAAAGGTAAATAAGGAAGGTAAACTCTTGATTGTATGATTATATGTTGATGATTTTATTTTCACCAAAAATCTTTCAGTGGATGAGTTTAAGACAACCATGAAAACTGAGTTTGAAATGACTCATTTACGAATGATGAAGTATTTTCTAGGCATTGAGGTAAATCAATCTAAATATGGTATTTTTGTTTGTCAAACTAAGTATGAAAAGGAAATATTGAAAAGGTTTAGGATGGTGAATTGTAAACCAGCTATAACAACAATTCCAACTGGCACAAAACTCAGTAAAAATGGTAAGGGGTCATGTGTTGAACCAACTATGTATAAAATATTGGTTGGAAATCTTATGTATTTGACAAAAACAAGACCTGAAATTATGTTTGTTGTAAGTTTGATTTTTAGATTTATGGAGTCTCCGAAGAGTACCCATTGGCAAGAAGGAAAAATGATCTTGAGATATGTTGTTGGAACAACTAATTATGGTGTCTTGTACACATCAGATTCAGATTTTAAGTTGATTGGATATACTAATAGTGATTTTGCAGGTAGTGTAGATGAAAAGAAGAGCACATCAGGATATATGTTTATCTTTGGATCATGACCTATATAATGGGATTCAAAGAAGCAACCCATTGTGACTTTATCATGTACCGAGGCATAGTATGTTGCAACAACAATAGCTACATGTCACATTGTGTGAATGAGAAGGATTATGAGTGAGTTGTTGCATGAAAAACAAGAACCAACTCATATTTTTTATGACAATAAATCAACCATTTCTATGTCATGTAATCACATTTTCCACAAGAGAACTAAGCATATTGATACAAAATATCATTTTATTCGAGAGATGATAAACAATGATGAAATTTCTGTAGAGATTTGCACATCTGAATATTAGTTTGTAGACAAGATTAACCATTCCACCACCCAACAGACGAGTTATCCCCAAAAAATGAGTTATCTTAGCCGATATAATTTTGAAGAGTTACCAATGCCCATAAATCAATTTTCATTGTGCCACCCGCTAAAATATTAAAAGGGTATCACCTCCACACTGTTTCAGAGATCAAATTTCAAAGGGGCAATGAACCATTAATGCTCTGAAAATCCAAATTCGACTTAGGCACATCAAAAGGGCAAGTTAACGGAATATATATATATAATTTTGATTTGTAATAGATAGAGAGAGACAAAATTTATAATAAAATTTTGAGAATGTTAACACATTGTATATTTTGTTCATGTTTAAATATGGGTTTGTAAACTCATGTTAATGATTTGATCTATTTTGTTGTAGCATGCATACTATGTTTCAGGTTTGAAAAACTTCATTTAAATTCCTGTGCTCTGAAATATTTTGTTGTAGCTGCTATTGAGTTTTTAGTACAAAAGTACTCGTTAATTTATTGCTGTAGGGAATGATTCATTGAAGTTATTTTGCTTAGTTTTGACTTACTGTTATAATTCCATGTTCTACTATAACTCTCTTTTGTTGTAATAGTCATTTTTACTCTCTGGTGAAACACCTATTGGAAGGGTTGTTGTAGAAGAGAGTATTGATCTTAGCATCTGATGCAGGAGTGATTTATTTAAGTTTTTGTTGCAATTGCTGAAACAATTGTTGAAACACCTCGTTGTAGCTTAGAGGTATTGTTACACATAACTGAAAATCGTGTAGTAATTGTTTATTATTTTTCTGAAGCACTCCCCGGCATCCTTTAGGGGAAGCAAGGGCTGAAGATGCAACTCCGCCTAAGTATGTGCTGGAATGCCTCAAAGATTTCAGTCAGAAACAAACCCTAGCGTTGTGGAAGGAGTTGAGCACTAATGAGCGTGCCCTTATCATTAAAAGCCTAGAGGTTTTTAATTATTCTCTAATATTTAATAGTTATATTTGCATCACGTACCTTTGATAAACATTTGACCACTTCTGATAAACATTTGGCCAATTCTTCATCTTTTATTTATTGAATTTTCTTACCATTATTCGAACTCTTATTGTCACCATTCAAATTCTGTCTCAAACTCGGAATTATGCTTTTAATGAACCGTAGATAGTGTTTTATAATTTCCAGTTTTAATTAGTATTTTTCTTGTTTGATATCGGATCTTGACTTAATTATAACAACTGACGGTTAATGGATTTCTCACGTTTTCTTCTCTATATAGTATATGATAGTATATGTTTTGTGCCGTCTCTAGGTTTTTTTATCTTATCTTTGAATTTAATGTAATATATCGTATATGTTTTGTGCAGTCTATAGGTTTTTTTATCTTATCTTTGAATTTAATGTAAGTTGTCTATAGGTTTTTTTTTATCTTATCTTTGAGTTTAATGTAAGTTCTCTGGTTCTTCCGTTTTTTCTGTTTGAACATACTTGAATTGTCTTGTTGAGGCATATTAAGAGGGTGTATATAGAAAATTCTACTATGCTATTTAATTTCAAAACATAAAGCAAATATCATCATTAAAGTTAGTCTTAGAGATTATCTAATGTTTTCCTCACAAGCTTGGATCTGCCCCGAGTGGATCTAATTATAAAACATTCTCTTGCTTCACGTGGTGAGTAGTTTGAAGCTTTGCCTTTTATATAGCATGCAACTAAGGTGGGTAACATTCTCTTGCTTCACGTGGTGAGTAGTTTGAAGCTTTGCCTTTTATATAGCATGCAACTAAGGTGGGTTTTAACATGTTAATAGGCCATTTTGACATGATATACTAAGTTTCGTGAGCTTTGTCCGTCTAACGAAAATTACCTAGAAATTCTTCATCAAAATGCATTACAATATGAATTTGGAATTCTTCATATAGATGCACTATAATATGAATTTGGTTGTCAATCTCTGCCAAACAAACCAGAACTAAGTAAGTCTTCACTAAATTCTATTTGGGATTTACTTTTGAGTTTTGACTAGAAATTTTATAGCAAATGCACTCCTCTTAAAATACAAACCACTTAAAATCCTGAAAAGGCACGGACTAACAAAGATTAACTAACAGGGATTAACTGCTTTGTAACTATTTTCCTTGTTTTTATATATATATATTATCTAATATATATATATATATATATATATTACCTTGGCAATGAAATTTCTATCAAAACTACCTCTCTTAATCTCTTAAGATTGCGTTTATTTTTTCAGAGTAGCTTTGATTAGTAGCAATAAATTATATTTTATAAGTCAGGATGTTAAGAAGATATATGTGGGATATTTTTTAATATGATTAGAACCTTCATTTTACGGAGAAAATAAAAATGATCTGTATGATTGTTTATGCCTCAGAACTTTTACGAATTTACAGAATGATTAGTAGCAAAAAAATTTAGGAAACAAATTACCTCCATATGTCAGGCTCTATTTGGACAGTATACTTTTCTACTGGTGTAACTGCTTCGCACTCTGTTCTATACCTTCTCGCACTGTGTTCTCTACCTTTCTCTAAGGGAGACAGAAACAACTCTTCTTTATCATCTTTACAAACCGATGGTTCATCTAATTCTGGGCATCACACCTCTCTACCGTTAGGGTTTACTCTTCTGCATAATCACTTCTCAGATGGTGCGCAGGTATAGCTGGTCTTTGAAATTTGTCTGTTCTGTCCACGTTATGGTTTCTTCCGCTGCCTAGGTATGTCTTCCGCGTGGTTATAGGCTCTCCATCTGAATGGTGTCCGGGTTCTGACGGGAGCCCTTTTAATCTTTTCGTGTTTGTGAGGGGTCGGATGGGAACCCTTTCTGTCCAATCGTGTCAGGAAGACATGCATGAGCGATAGAGTCCAGGTCTGTGAAAGTGTATGATAGATTTGTCCAGAAATCTGGATGTAATTTGTTTTTTCGCTAGATTCTTGTAAAACATCAAAGTTTCACTAATATTTATGACAAGTTTCTCTCGTGTTCAAGGTTATGTATTCTGAGTTCATCTCCTCTTCAATATGTTTCTGGCTGTGGCTTCTTCTACGCTGTAGGTATATCAGCCTCGATCAATCACTGTCATCGTCGTCCTCCCTTTGCGGTCGTCTTGATGTCACATGGTTTTTGGTTTTGGCTTGGAATCTTGCAACTCTGTTTGGTGTGTAAGGATACTTGTCT
>JZKD02S1672800.1:427735-457876 GCA_000966675.3 Picea glauca
TTTCAAGGGACCATTTGGAGTCCAATTTTGGGTTGTTTATTTACATAGGGTTTTTTTTGTCAATATCACAATTTCAATTAGGTCCCAAATAACTCTGATTTTCACGTTTAGGAAAAAACAATTTTTTTACGTAGCATCACTTTTTGATTTAGGTGTTGATTTTAAGGTTTTTCTGAGCTACTGTCTGAGTTTCGAAGGACATGTTCGAAAAATGTTGTAATTTGACCACGTTTAAAAAATGGTGTTACCGGTAGCACCACTTTTTGATTTGGGAGTTGATTTTCATGTTTTTTACGCAAAAATATGGGTTTAAAGGGACAGAGTTCTCGTTTTGAGGTCACAGTTCTCGTTAAGTCGGTAACTATGTTTATATAATATTGTAACACCCATAACACCTTTTTTTCTTAAAAATATTAAGTGCCAATAACAGAAATACACTGAAGATTATAGAAGAGTACAAATATGAAAGAAAGAACTTGATATTCACCCTCTAAGGAGATTATCTCTGCATAAAATTTGGACAAATACTAGTTGTATGTGACTACCATACACAACTCACTCCCAAAAATGAAATATCAGCTTTGTGTACAGTATTTCGGCATCCAAAATTGTGTGAACAACAATAACAGTGTGCAGGTAAATAGAAGGACTATGTATAGATTCCCAGTTCTCTTCAACACAACAATTCATCCCACGAAATATTACTCAGCACCCAAATACAATGCTCTCATCCACACATGATCAATTCTCAAGTTTTATTGCAGCTCACAACAATGGTGTCGATTTCTTCTTTCCAGTAGTAACTCGGACGGGAGGGAGAAATATCTTCAACTAAGAAATGGAGCGATGCCACTCCCACTCACTCATACCATTTCCACGAAGTTCCTCCAGAAACCCAATGACCAACAATAGAAAGATTTGATTCCTCAATAAAAGAAGTCTCCTTTGGAGAGAAGAGGACGATCCCCAACTCAGTTTTTGCTCAGATTCCATAAGAGTTCGAACTTTTTTTGTTCAATCTCAGTCACCATATAGAAAATTTTTCCCAATGAAGAAACTAGCCGCCTCAAGAAAATAAACCAACCTTTGTTCAAGATACAAGCTGTCGAATGATGAAAACTTGTCCCAACTGAAGCTTAGTGAAGAACACTACGTGTTCTCTTCCAAAATGATCAGCTAGGGTGGGTATGTTTCACCACCGAAACTAATATATGAAATTCCTCCTAGGGTTTTCTTCCCAAGAGTTCAAAGACCACAATGAGCTCTCTCAACGAGAAATTAGAAAAATACCTAAAATTCTAGAATGAGAGAGAGTGCCCTCCTTTTTCCCTTTTATTTGTTTGTTGACTCTTTTGCAACCCTTTTACCCTTTTAATCAATTTTAGATGTTTCATATTCTTCCTAAGTCACTTTACGCGCTTTTCCGCTTTGCCCCCTCTTAATTATTTAATGTCATTTTGTTAGGCACTTTTCCCCTTAGGACATTAAATAATTAATTAATTCCCTTCTTAAGGACTATAGCCTACATGAATCACATAGGTTACTATGTCCAAGTCCCATGAATACTCAAAAGGGGACATTACACAAATTGAGTGCCACTATTTCCTTTGGAAACAAGACAAACCATATTATTTATTGTAAAAAAGTCAAAATTAGATTAGAAAAAACTGGACACGAGAAACTCCATACAAATTTTCTATCTAGAAAGGGCCAAGAATCAACAAGTTTTGGGAAAGTTATTGTTGTAGGGGCTAGTCGGCTCCATTGACTAGACCTATGTTGAGGTGGAATCATAGGCCTCATAAATTTCATCGTACCTATGAATGTAACATAACCTAAAGTAGATAAATACACGTGTATAATGGATAAATGGGTAGAAATGGGTGATTAGTTGGAGCGGGTGCATATCACACATATACAAGGTTTACTGTCACTAGTTTCCAATGGATTTGATGACTACATTTCACATGTACCAACTCCTTGATCTCCATTCTTGCAGGGCACCACTGGCTTCCATACTC
The DNA here is from genome assembly GCA_000966675.3 of Picea glauca. NCBI lineage: Eukaryota > Viridiplantae > Streptophyta > Pinopsida > Pinales > Pinaceae > Picea > Picea glauca. The sequence continues at coordinate 429,757 of JZKD02S1672800.1, forward strand.
ACTTGTAAGTTATTCCTCCTAAGAGTTGTCGAGGCACTCTCTAAGGCTACTGGAGTGATCTGTCACATCTAGGGTTCTTTGGAATTGACGAGGGTTTATGACATCATCCAATCCTACCATTCCTCCACCTTCTTTGTCACAAACCAGGGAACTTTTCTACAACTCTTCTATCAAGGGCTCAATCACTTCAAATTTTCTTGTGTCATCATATTTTCGTTAAACTTCTTATGTGTCGTCCAATGTATCTTTCCTGAATTCCTTCAAATGCTACATATTTTTCATATTTAATTCTCTCACGAATGCTCATTGTATGTGCTCAAATCAACGACTGAAAAATTCTCAATTAGTGCTCAATATTTAAATCAAGTGCTCTAATGTACTATTCAGTAGAATTGTTGTTGTTTATCATGGCTCTGCTTCTTTATTATTTCAAGTTTCTGGCAATGTATGGATTCTTCATTTTTAATTACATGAAGGAAGACTAACTCACTTTAGTACATGTGTATGATCTCAAAGGATTCACTATAACAAGACTCTATTGTTAATAAAATACAAGCTGAAATTTTTCATGCACGGATTTTATGAAAAAATGTGGTTGGCTAGGAATCAAATTATGTCACTAAGGGAATGATCTCATCGGCTAAAGACTGACTTACATTAAAAGGTTGGAGAGGATCACCTACCTTAAAGACTCACATTTAACCCTATCCCTTCATTTGACACAATTAACTCAATTTCACACTTGAATCAATCAAGTGATGTGTAACCGATTCAGTCAACAACATATAAATTTTATTTTCACAACTTAAGTACACATTAGACTAACACATGAGTCGACTATGAGTCAAGTCGACTTGAATTAGAATTGACAATACAACTTATTTCATGTTACTTTTACAATTTCCATAACTCCATATAATTTTGGACGACTCCATGACCTCACAAATATACACTACAATACTTATATTACATGATTCTTTAAAATATCAATATGACTATGTTACATTTGTGACTTTGTATTACATTAATGAATAGAAGTCACAATAACTAAACCAAGTCAATATCGATATTCTCTAGTTGACCCGGTCGACCAGGTTTCTCAGTCGACCAACATTTTTAATCTACTTCCAGTCCTTCTTCGATTGATCTCTTCGTATGCATATCTCAATAGAAATGTGAGGGACGTCAGTTAGAAATAATTTTTAAGAATCCATTGACCAAGACTATCGATTTCCTTTAGTCTCCTTCTTCCAACGACTTCATACAAGTCAATTCTATGGTAACATTTTGTCACGTCTTTCTTTGTCCATAACTCGTTCAATATCTAGTAGAAAAGGATTTCTTTATTGAAAATTTTCAATTTCTTCACCAATTTATTTTCTCAATGCTATTGCAATCAACATGTGTCGAGAATGCACCACTCGAACAATAATACATGTCAGTCGACTATATATTTCTTGATTGTATTTGTCGCATCTTTTTTATCTTAGTTTTGGAACTCTTCTTTTAACACATCGTTTATGCCATAACTCACTCTATAAACACACCCTTATCCAACTCGAGTTACATAGATTTGGAATGCCTTTACCTTGTCGATTTGTAGCTAACTACCCCATTTTGATTACATTTTCATTTGTTCGAGCATAGCCCTTACGTCAACACAGTAGTCAAATGATGGGAAACATTGATCAAGAAACCAAACCTCCCACTTGACTTCTCTCTAGTTGATCCAGAAAACCTCTTGTTGTATTCTAGTTTAGAGTCGAGTATGAACTGATCTACCTCTTAAGAGAATATACATTATTTTGGATAGAGATTTCCCCCATGATGGTGTTCGATTCATTGATACTGTAATTAAATTTCTAAACCTTTCTGTATGAAATTTAATTGGGATATGATTGGTTTTTTAGTGCATGACAGGATTATTAGAAAGGTTTATAGCACTGGTATTATCATAGTTAAGAAGAATTGGATGATGATACTTTACTTGTAAGTATTCTAGAGTTTGTTTCATCCAAATTACTTGAGTGAAATGAGAGGAAAGAACAATATATTGCACCTCTCTCTCTCTCCCCCACTACCCCCCCTCTTCATGTCTCCCTCCCCAGTCTGTACGATGTAAGCATCCTAGGGCTATTCCTATCGATCATGCAACTTTGCTTGTGAATAAAGTTGGAATTTTTTTTGTATAACTTGTAGTATATGTATATGGTATGTTGATAATAGAGAATAATGAGAGCTACATTGCATCCATAAAGAAGGATTTGAAGAAAGGCTTCGAGATGAAATATTTGGGACATCTTCACTACTATTTGGGCATTAGGGTGATTCGAAATTCAAGGTACATATTCTTCTCCCAGAAGAAGTACATTGGAGAAATATTGAACAAGTTTGGCATGGCTAAGTACACTCATGTTTCTACTCTAATGAAATAGAACTTTAAACTCACATCAAAAGAAGGGAATGGATTTGAGGATGCAACCAAGTATAGACAACTTGTGGAAAGTATTATATATCTTACTACCACCATACCAGACATTGCATTTGTTGTTGGGATTCTTTCTGGCTCATGAAAAAGCCTTGTGAAGGAAATTGGTTTGCTGCAAAAAGAGTTCTAAAATACTTGAAAGGAACTCAATATTTTCCACTTAGGTACTCTAAGGTAGATGAATTAACCTAATCAAAAATGTTTATTCAAACTTTGTTGGGGATAAGGAAACTAGAGTATCAACTTTAGTCTATCTCATGAGTCTTGGATCAATAGTTGTCTCTTGGAGATTCCACAACAGAGGAAGAATATTTGGAAGTTGCATAAGAGACGAAGGAGACTTTGGAAATGGCCATATTTAATGGGATTTTAATTACATATGGGATTTTAATGGACATGATTTGATATGGTCTGAATAGTTTCGTCATCACAATAAATAAATGGTTGTGATTTCAGCCATTAACTTTATTGCATGACAAAAGATGTATGTTCATCATTAAAAAGGATAATTAGAGTGATTAGCATAAGAATTGGAGATTTTGTTATTAATGTCTAGATTTTTTAACTATGTTAAGGCCCGTCAAGATTTTACATGATATTTTACTATTGGTGGGCATCAATGGGCAGTGTTTCCTCCAAACATCTCTTGACCTTCAATTTTTTTTGTTCAATTAAATTGATTGTTTTAAAGTCATAATTTCCATGTTTGAAGTTGGAAAACATGAGAAGTAACGTAACAGGGAAAAACATAAGCGTGTACACCTTAACCACATTTCCAACTGGAAGGTTCTCATATGAATTGCAACAAAAGACACCATCTTCTTTATGAATTATTACTATGTGGGCATTGACGTTCATGTCCTAAATAAACCTCCTTAAATATTCTATGACATCCTTAGTCATACATGCCCTAGGAAAAATCACATTGGTAGGATGAAATGGTGTGAGTATTGTAAACAAAAACATTATTGTTAGGAGAAAATAAAGGTGTGAAACCATTTGAAATTGATTGGCATCCAATAAGAAAACTTCCACAATGGCCTCTTCCATATATGTGCGCTTCTGTATATGAACATATACAAAATCTAGCCACTTCCATAATGGCGTCTTCCATATATGCACATATACAGATGACGCATATAAATGCACGTATAAATGTGCATTTACAGATGGAAACTTCCTTAAATGTGCATATATGGAAGCACACATATACGGAAGCATGCATATACAGAAGCGCGCATATAAAAAATATGTCATTATGGAAGTGGTCAACTTATGTATATGCATCATCTGTATATGCACATTTACAAAAGTCGTCATCCATATATGTGCATATACAGAAACATGCATATACAGAAGGTGCATATATTGATGAAACATATATGTACATTCCCAGAAGTGTCCATATTCCATATATGCATCATTTGTATATGGATATTATGTATATTCATTGTTCATATGCGGATTTATGGAAGTCGTCGTCTGTATATGTGCATATACTGAAGTGCTCATATATGAAAGGTGCATATACGAAATAAATTTATGGTAATTCAAATGCATCTTCCATATATGCATGCTTCCATGTATGCGCATTTAAGGAAGTTTTCGTCCATAAATGCACATTTATATGCGCATTTATATGTGTTATCCATATATGTGCATATACAAAAGAACGCATATACAAAATACGCCATTATGGAAGTGGCCAACTTCAATATATGTGTCGTTCGTATATGCGCATTTACAGAAGTTGTCATTTGTATATGTGCATATACTTAAACACAGATATACAGACGACACATATATATAAGGTGCATACACGAAAGAAATTTACGGTAATCCAAATGCATCTTCCATATATGCGTGCTTCTAGATATGCACATTTAAGGAAGTTGTCATCGATAAATGCACATTTATACAGACATTTATATGCATTATCAGTATATGCACATATACGGAAGCATGTATATATGAAATATGTGATTATGGAAGTGGCTAGCTTCCATATATGCGTCATCCATATATGTTCATATACGAAAGCGTGCATATATGAAAGCGCGCATATATGGACGACGCATATACGGAAGGTGCGTATACAGAAGAAATTTACAATAATTTAAATGCATCTTCCATATATGTGTGCTTCCATATATGCACATTTAAGGAAGTTGTCATCCATAAATGAACATTTATACATGAATTTATATGTTTCGTCCATATATGCGCTTATATGGAAGCGCACATATACGAAATATGTCATTATGGAAGTGGCCAGCTTCCGTATATGTGTTGTTCGTATATGCGCATTTACAGAAGTTGCTTCCGTATATGAAAATTTGTATATACGGAAGCACACATATACAAAAGACACACATATATGGAAGACGCCATTATGGAAGTGGCCAACTTCCATATATGCATAGTCCGTATATGCACATTTATGGAAGTCATCATCCGGATATGCGTATATATGGAAGCGTGTATATATGAAATATGTCATTATGGAAGTGGTTAGCTTCCGTATATGTACATTTATGGAAGCCATCATCCGTATATGTGTCTTCCGTATATGTGCATATATAGAAGGTGCATATACGAACGATTCATATATGGAAGAAATTTATGGTAATCCAAATGCATCTTTCAAATATGTGCTCTTATATATATGCACACTTAAGCAAGTTGTCGTCTGTAAATTCACATTTATATGCATCATCTGTATATGTGCATATACAAAAGAGCACATATACAGAAGACACCATTATGGAAGTGGCCAGCTTCTGTATATGCACATTTATAGAAGTCGACGTTCGTATATGCATCATTTGTATATGCGGATATATGAAAATGCGCATATATGGATGGTGCATATACTAAAGACGCCATTATGGAAGTGGCCAGCTTCCATATATGCGTCGTCTATATATGCGTAGTTACGGAAGCCATTGTCCGTATATGCGTCGTCCGTATATGTGCATATACGGAAGCACGCATATACGGAAGGTGTATATACAAAAGAAATTTACTGTAATCCAAATGCATCCTCCGTATATGGGTGCTTCCACATATACGCATTTAAGGAAGTTGTCGTCTATAAATGCACATTTATAGGTGCATTTATATGCATCGTCCGTATATGCACATATATGGAAGTGCACATGTACAAAAGACACCATTATAGAAGTAGCCAGCTTTCGTATATGCACATTTATGGAATTCGGTATTTGTATATGCGTCATATGTATATGCACATATACAAAAGCGTGCATATACAGAAGCATGCATATATGGACGATGCATATATGCCAAGTTCATTTTAGAGTTAGTTAGTAGTATATTGTATACAAACAATATTGTAGTAAATGTAGGTCCTATTAAAAATAATATTGTAGTATACAATATAGTACTAACTGACTCTAAAATGGACTTGTCATATATGCATCGTCCATATATGTGCGCTTCTGTATATGTGCATATACTGATGACAACTTATGTAAATGCGCATATACAAAATTTGGTCACTTCCATAATGGCGTCTTCCATATATGTTCACATCCTTATATGCATATATATGGATGACACATATAAATGCACCTATAAATTTTCATTTATGGACGACAACTTCCTTAAATGCGCATATATGGAAGCACGCATATAGGGAAAATGCATTTGGATTACCATAAATTTATTTTGTATATGCGCCTTTCATATATGTGTCGTTCATATATGCCCATTTTTTATATGTGCACTTCCGTCTATGCGCATATACATACGACATGTGAAGTGTCATCACCTTAGGGAGGTCATATCCCTAACAAAAATGAAGGATTAATCTTGATATTTCTTCAATTAAAAAAAAAAAACTATCAATCACTAAGAAGAGTCATCACCCTCTATAATTTTATGATCACTAAATTCTAAAGGTGATGAAATTTATTATCATTATCAAATGTGTCATCCTTGTGCAGGGGTCATGCTAATATTCCCTCTATCTTTCCAAGTTTATCGAATGTCTCTAGAGATAACACTAAATGTATTTCATTAGCACTAAATCCCAAAGATAGTGGAATTTATTATCATTAATAAATGTGAATAACACATGCCTTCTGTCTCCACAAAATCCCAATTGAGATGGTAAGGTTAAGGATTTTAAGTTATAATATTGTATAAATGTATTTTAGTGTCTTCAACTACCTTGTAATCCATAACTTGTTTTAATGGCCAAGCAATAGCTATAAATTCGAAACCAGATTTTACCTTTTTCCTTCATGACCAAATTAATGGAAGTTAAATATCCTATATATAAGAGAGATTGACATCTAGAAACACATACAACATTGAGATATTGAAATGTCAAAATTGTAAACTTGGTTTTAATACAAATAGATAGGACAAGAGTAAGTGACAATATTAAATTTTAAGTTTTATATTATAATTGATTTATTTATTATAATAATAATAATAATTTATTTTTAAGGTCACGACCAACACCATATTGGTTTATGAGACACCCTCCACCAAACAATTTCAATGGTAAAGTCTACAAAAGTATACATACCCTACCCCCCTTTGGATTTGAACATATAACCTCTTAGGAGGAAACACATGTTCTTAAACATTATTTTGTAAACAAATATTATAAGATAAAGAGTACTTAGTAATATTATTTTTTTAAATTTAGTTTTATTATTATTTAAATAAATGTTATCTCAATTATGATTATTTTATCAAATCAAATCCTCCATTTAAAAAAAAAAACATTTATTAATTCTAAAAATTAAAAAATATATATTATAATTTTATAAAAATAAAATTTATAAAAAAAATAATCATAAATGATATAATTGATATTCAAAAGTCAAGTCACTTTTGTCCATAAATGATTTCTATATTCTCTACATGGCCATGGTGGGGACTAATAACAACTAATAATAATAATTTTTACTTTTAAAAATTAAAAAAATATATTATTATTTTTTTAAAATAAAATAATAATTATTTTTAACTAAATTGTTATAAATAATATAATTAATCAGCTCCGAATTAGGGTTATATTTAGCCGACTTAGTTTTCTTACCGTCGTGCATATACATTATTAATTACTAAGATTAGTTAGCTCTCTAATTGACGATTAGTCCTGATGATGAATCCCGATTCGGATTGGAAACGTTGATGACAAAATGACACCAACTGTGGAGTCTCCCACAAATGAATTCGAAATTCCTCACCACAGAAATCTGAAAACATAATTAATATTAAAAAATTATTTGATTTTGTTCTTAAAGTGATTTTTATATTTATATTTGAATTAATAAAAACGATGAAAATTATGTATCATATAGTGAAAGAGAATGCAAATGTAATGGAAAAACGCTTTTAAAAGGTTTTGAACTTGAAGAATGCATATGGCTGGCCATAACAACTATCATATCAATAATATATATATATAAATGCTTAAGGGATGGATCTATCAATTTATCATTAGGAAACAACATTTAGAAAATTAGGATTAAATGCAGAAAACGTAAGACATGGATTAGATTTCGAACTTCAAAATTTATTTGAAGACATTAAGAAAGAATTAATACGTGGATCACGGGGAATCCTTTTGAGTGACAGAGATAAGGATCTAGTTATGGCGTCGCTGCATGTTGACGAGACAGTAATATGGATTGCCTTCTCCATTTCTCATCGGATAAGAGTGACGTCTCTGCTCAATCACTTTCTTGTCTTGAATGGTACTCAGTCGATGATCTATCACGATACTAGTTCTCCCCACCATAATTGTTTGTAGCGCTTGTTGAATGATCTTCTCCGATTGGCTTTCCAACGAGCTTGTTGCCTCTTCTAGCAATAATTTGCTCAGATTCTTTATGATCACCCCCGCTATCGCAATCCTCTGCGTTTTCCCTCCCAATAGTTGCAATCCTCTGTCTCCGCAGTTTGTCTCGTATCCCTCCTCCAAAGAGCTGCAGTATGTCCTAATTTCTATTAAGTAAACAGTCTATTTCAATTATAGCTGATTGAAATAATCGTATTACATAAACAATTTGTTTTAACTGCAGTATTTACTTGATGAAGTAGTGAGCATTGGAAGCCTTTGCATCTTTGATCATCTCCACCTCGGTTGCATTTTATTTGCATAGAGAATGTTGTCTCGAATAATCCCTCCGAACAGGGTGGGCTCTTGACCTACCAGAACTATGTTCTTTCTCAGGCTCCTCAGATTGAATTTTCTCATGTCATTGCCATCGATTATCACAGACTGTTTTAATTGGTCGTAGAATCTTTCAATTAATCCAATGATGGTCGACTTTCCTGATCCACTTTGTACTACAAGTGCCATGCTTTTGCCTACTTTTATCCTCAAGCAGAAGTTCTTGAAGATCATAACGAAAAATTCTACGTTTCTCACCTCCACGTTTCCTTCTATCTTATCCGTTTTCTCGCCGCTCTCATTGTATGGGTTTATGCGGCTCTCTCTATCTAGGATGCCAAATACAAATTTGACTACATCAGAGCCTTTAGCGATGTCGCTGCTCATACTTCCTGCGTCTGTTATCACTCTTCCGATGCTCATTAGAATGAAGAAAACTTGGAAAAGAGATTTGGAGGTGATTCACCATTTTGAAACAGGTTGACCTCCATACCCAAAGACCAGAGCCGTATTGCATAAAGTTTAAAACTTTAAATTCAAGATATGGAACTTTTAATATGAGCATCACACACCACATTCTCATAAGTTGTGCTTAAGTTTTAAAACATAAAAAAATAAATAATGGAATTAATAATATTGATACTATTAAATCTTACATCTTCATAAAGTTTAAATATGCATGTTGTAATGAAAGTAAAATCATTAAAACTACAAAGTTGAAATACTATTTTTATAAATCCTAATTTATATTTTCAAAATTATTTTTCTAACATTATGAGCATAAAAAACTAAATGAACATTTCCAAAATTAGCATCAATGTTTATAAACTCTATATTTTCAAGAAACAACAATTGAATATTTTTCATAAATTAGAGAAAGGAAGAGGAAAAAAGGACGCAACTTCGGATAACTTCTTAAAGTGATCTTTCTTGATTTCTTTTTATTGAGTAGTAAGAAGAGAAGCAATAATCAATCATAATTTCTTGAAGTGATCTTCCTTGATTTCGTAGTAGGAAGAGAAGCAATAATCAATCAGAGGTTTTGACTTCCATACTTGCACATGAGAAAACATCCATTACTTTACTCATTCCTTCAAAAGATTAAAAAAAATCACATATTTATCTATAAAATAACTTTGAAAGAAAGGAAAACAAAAGTATCCTTATTAAATCAATTAAAGCATGAACACAATAATATTCCATTCTACAATATTTGATAATATTCAAGCTAAGCCCTTTGACTCTTTGACTGATTCTTTCCTCTATGAAAAATCTCTTCCTTGACTGATTCATTCCTCTATGAAAAATATCTTCCCTAGTTGAATGCATTGGCGATCTAAAACCCTTCTTTCCTCAAGAATCAATATAAATGGATTGAGGGAGACTACTAGTTCATAACAACAATACTCACAATATAGTAATTGATTAGCAAAATAACAACACAACTTTATCAAAATGAATATTTATAACATGGAGGAAATTTCTTTCATTTTTATGTCATTAGAGTGTTAAGAAAGAATGATACTTGGTAACTCGTTCCTTCATTATGTGTAAGTTAGGTCTTCTTGGAGTCACCACTTCATCCATTTCTATTATTGATATTTTTATCACAAGCTCTCATGCAAACACATGCATTTTTCTTAGGTTTGTTACAGGATCACAACTTTCCATCATGCAAACACAAACCTTTTTCTTAGGTTTTCTATAGGATCACAACTTTCCATAAATGTTTTATCTAGGAGTATGGACCATGGAAAATGGATTAGGATTGAACTAGCCCAAATACACCATGAGATCATTAAATTTGTAAAATTTGTGATACAAAATAGGTTGATGATAAACATCACTTCCTTTAACACACCACACTCTTAATAATATAAGGTCCAAATTCACCAAATTGTATAATTTAAATGATCTTTTAAAACTTTCATATTTAAACCATAATAATCATCATACTTTCATTTTCACTATGTTAAAATAAAAAATAAAAAACATTCTAAATAACATTTTCTTATTTTTATTTATTTTTTCAAAATATTTATTAATAATAAAAAATAATAAACATTTTTATAACCATTATTATTAATAATAATTTTACTAAAAAATAATTTCATATTTCCAATTTTACCTTTATGAAATATAATGTATCCATATATATTTATGAAGCAATGAATACCCCTCTCTCTATAAAATATAAAATAAAGTATGCATATATATATATATAAAATAATGCATACTTTATTTGGTATTGGCTTATTGTCCTTGTTATGAAATATTGTTCAAAAGATATACTTCATCATTGTGAAAGTGGGAAATCCATATATTTATGAAGCAATGAATACCCCTCTTTCTATAAAATATAAATTAAAGTATATATATATATATATATATATATATATATATATATATATATATATATATATATATATATATATTTATATATATATATATATTTATATTTATATATATATATATATATAAGTTATTCAAGTGGTATATTTTCCTTGTTATGAAATATTGTTTAAAATATATACTTCATCATTGTGAAAGTGGGAAATTTACAAGTAAACATAAAGACATTTCATATTCAACAAAATGGTTTCATTTTTATATGTAATCTTATAAAGTATTAGTGTAAATAATTGATAAATTATAGTTTTACTTATTAATTTTTTAATAATAATGTATACTTTATTTAAGTGATATTAGCTTATTGTCCTTGTTATGAAATATTGTTGAAAAGATATATTTCATCATTGTGAAAGTGGGAAATTTACAAATAAATATAAGGTTATTTCATATTCAACAAAATGGTTTCATTTTCATATGTAATCTTATAAAGTATTATAAAGTATTAGTGTAAATAATTAATAAATTATATTTATAATAATGAAAAAGATTAAATATTTTTCTATTAAATATGTGAAATGTTTTTAAAAATATGTTTCACTTCCTTCCTATTAAAATGTGTGGAATGGGATTTTTTTATGTAGTTCACTTTCTTTATCTTTAATACATTTGATAATATAGAAAAAGTATACTATTATTGCTTGTTTTCTTAATCAAATATTACTTTTATTTGTAAACTACACCTTATTTCTTATTTACATTATAAAATATTGCTTTTATTTGTAAAATACACCTTATTTCTCATTTACATTATAATATGGTTTGTTTTCTTAATCAAATATTACTTTTATTTGTAAAATACACCTTATTTTTTATTTACATTATAATAATGTAGTTAGCAATAAAATATAAAATATACATTATATTTAGTTTTACTATTTATTTTTTATTACATTATAAAATATTATAATGTAGTTAACAATAAAAATATAAAATAAACATTATATTTACGTTCTAATATTTTAAAAAATAAAACAAAATGCATCACTTCTTTTAATAGATGCTTTTATCATAAGTGCCTTCATAAGTATTTAGTTTAAAGAAATGAGATCATTAAAAGGAACTCAAATTTGACATACATAACAGTGATCTCAAAAAGAGAAAAGATGGGTGGAGATCATTCAATAACTAATATCAAGCGTAGTTCGCCCGACACAAATGCACTTCTTATACTCATACAAAGAATCTTGAACAACACTTCACAACTAACGATCACTCAAAAACTTTTCCCAATTCTTCATTCTATGCAAGATTACACTTGCAATCTTGCAGCAATATGGCTGTACCTCACTCTATTAAGTAATTCTTGTGATTAACATATGTCACTTTATTTAGGCTTTGGCCTATTATATTTGTAGATATATATTTCTCTACACAAACGATTAACATATCTGACTATAATTGGGCTTTTTCGCCATTACAGKTACAGATATATATTATTGCTTCACAACAAATGCTCACTCAAAGACTCTGCCCAATATTTTAATTCTATGYAATAGCACACTTACAATCTTGCAGCACTTTCGCCYAGCTCATTTTGCCCACTTTGCCTACAAAGTAATCTGAGGTACCCAAATTAGACTTCTAGCCATTACATTTACWTATCTAAATGGACCAATGGTCAAATTTGACTTGGTCTTTACATCTATCTTATTGTGTTCCAGTTTATGTTAAAGGCTGCTGCTCCAACCTTTTTGACTKGATGCACTCGAAATCGTGATGAAATTCCACTATATCAACCCACATCAGCTACAGATATAGTGCGACCATGCATTGGAACAAGGGAATATAATTTAATGATTTGTGCATACAGATACAGACCGTTGAATTTAATGATATACAATCATTAATGTTGAATATTGCTTCCACTTCTTGTTAATAGGCGAAGTCATCTCTAGAAAAACTCTCAGTCGATTTCGTTTGCGATTAACCTCAAACGAAACCACACCACATCCTTCTTCTTCTTGTGATCCTCCTCGGTCTTCACAACACCAAACCCACTCCAAATCTTCAACACGGGATGCTGTCGTTGCTGATTGACATTCGAGGCTAGCCTTTCCTTCTGTTTTAGAATCCCGAATTTCCTATAGCAACATTTCCACACGATCCAACGACTTCTATATTCCTCCACAGTTATTGTGATTATAGTTAGTAGAATTCTTATTGTTGTTCAGAACACACTATAGAAAACCCATGGCCTCCTCCACCTTCCCTTGCTTCATCATAAAGACACTTAGATTACAGGCGTTGTTGTTGCCAGGTTCCAATAACTGTGCTTTCCTGCTTACAATTATTTATTCAATACATCATCTCATTCCTATCTCTAAAATTGTAATCCATTTTATTGATCCTCAATTGAAATCTCATTCCTATTTAAAATTGTAATCTCATTCCTATTTATTGATCCTCAATTGAAATCTACCAGTAAACGCTTTCTGAAGACTAGTAGTCATGTTGTTGCATATACGCCCATCCCAAATTACCCTGCCATCACCCATTGCATTCTCATTCAACCACTGTTATACAGAAATCCAAAAAGAACAATGCAGGGTGTGGATGCTATGTACCAGAAGCCGAGTGGTCTCTTGCTTTATAGAAACCTGAAACTTCATTCCATGTGACCGTGCATTTTTGGTGGATTTGCCATTGAATGCATCTCCTTGCTTAATTAAGCAGAGCTTATGCTTTAACAGACTAATCTGCTCATCCAATCTTCCACCAGTTAATGTTCATCTTTCGCAACATGGAAGCATTGAACATATTACCCAAAACAGAGATCACATAGCAGGCCCAACCCACGAGATTAGGGAAGGCAGTTGCGGAATCACTTCTATATACATCAATATACGTCATCGACTACTCCGAAGCGATAGGAAGTTAGAAATGCCATCCTCCATCATCGAAATCATCAAGCTGATATCCAATACCTTGTAGAATCGCTACAAAACAATATGTCGATAATGCTCTCATTCACCCAATTGGTAAAAGAAATTGAAAATTTGTTTGGGAGCGTACTCAAATTTTGAATGGGAAATGGGAACGGAATTTTTTCCCGCCAATTTGCACATTCAAAATTGAATTTGAAATTGAATTTGGTTTTGGAGCGCTCTCTGCAGTTAATTAAGACTACAGGACGTTACACAGAATTGCAGTTGATTAAGACGATCAAAGACGAGGGGGACGGCGGGGTCATCAGCTCGCAAACAAACGGAATGGCAGAGGGCGTGGTGAGGGAAAACTTGATAGATGGATGCATGCATGCCATCTATGGGCTCCATAGCATATGAGATCCGGATTATTTTCGGCACAAAATGAGAGCGAAGATATAATAAAAAAATGCAGAGAGATATCGCAGATATTCAATAATATAAAAAAAATGTATCAAAGATGCAACCATAAACACAGATATACAATAATACACGATTTCTATTAATGAAAGAAATGTACAGAGATTGTAAAAATACAGAGTGAAAGACTCGCTAGAATGGTGGCAACTTATCTCTGAGAAGAGATGTGACAGCTACGCGCATTCGCAAGAAGATGATTACAATGAGGCTTTGAAGGACTTTTTACAATAAAAGTCATGTGGGCCCCATTTGGGTAAGTTTGTACATTAACTTCCCGGGGTCGTAACTTTTGCATATATTCTCCGTTTTAGGTGTATGATAGCCCGTTGGAAAGGTATCGTCGAGGAGATTAATTTTAGGTCCTCAATCATGTCTTTTACTATCATTTATTTGGGACGATCCCGGAAAACCTTCCTTTAGGCTCTCAAAATGGCCCCAGAAGTTAAAACCTGCTAAAAATAGTAAATTGTCAAAATTGTCAAAAAACTATTTTGAGCCAATCGAAAAAGTTGGGTGGCCACCAATATCCACTTGGATCAATCCTCCCTCCTTAGGAATAAATGGTCTCCATTGCGTTGAGTTCCCGGGGGAGAGAGAAAAGTGTTTGGTGCTTGTCTTGCTGGAGACGTCTCACTGCTCAGTTTGTGAAAGTCTGTCATGAACCTGTTTAGGTTGAGGTTGTTCAACAAGTCGAGATACATGAGAGGATGGTGTGAAGACATAATCTTTTGAACTTTTTGTAGCCTTGTCGACCTTCTTCTGTTGGATAGAAGGTGCTTGGGGTGAGGCTGTAGTGGTTGCAGTGTCCTTCTATTCTCCTTTTGAATATATTGAGAAGAAGCTAAATTTTGCAGTATGAGATACTACCTTGCGACACATTTTAGCTTGAATAGTAGTCGTAACTACATCTGGGATTATGTAGAGATGACCCCCCAGAGAAACAATGACACTGCGGGGTCGAGACTCATAAACAACATGACGCTTCCACATATATGGCTGGCCCAAGAGAACATCACAGACATCTAGTGAGGCAACATCACATAATACCTCATCCTGAAAGGGTTGGATGATGTATGACAATAGACATTGTTGGCTGACACGAAGATCTCGTCCTCAGCGAAGCCACCCGATGTTGTATGGTTGCGGGTGTGGTGTTGTTGACAATCCCAACTGTTTGACGACCTCTGCTAAGATGAGGTTGTTCTGGCTTCCACTATCAATAATAAAATGCAACGAGGTCCCCTTCACCCACATCTGTGAATGAAAAAAACGCTCCCCCTTTTCAGGATCTGTTGGTTCTTCTGGTTGAATTGTTGCAGTCGTGACAATAGCAGTGGGGTCCACGTCAATGATCTATCATTTACCAATATTTTCATAATCAAATTCTGAATCAGGATTCAGCTCCTTGTCTTTGATCTCGACCACCAATGATTGTTTTGAGAGACATTCATTGGTGTTGTGCCAGGGGCTTTTGTGGAAATAACACCATTTTTCAGTGTCCTTCTTTGTCTTCTCGTGACCCTTCTTTTCTTGTGGCTTGGATTGGTTTTCGAGAGACTACTAGGGTCTTCTTTGTCATACTTTGGTTGTTGCGGATTTGCAGACCCGAACTCTCGTTTGTTATGGTGCTTAAATTTTTGCTCAATTTTAACATCATATCGATAAGAAACAACGAGTGATGAGATGTCTAGAAAATCCATTTCAGTCTGGATGTATTTGTCTATATCCCCATGGTATCTCAAAACCAAATGTCACTCGGAGTCTTTGATACCCATCTTGGTGCGCAAGGTATGGAAGATATTCATGAACTCCAAAACTTCTTGTCCCCTCTCTTTCCGCATTGTGGTCCATCTCATGTACTGGTCCTCATAATTGCCAACAGGGTAATACTATTTTGTTACTGCATCCACAAAAAAATCCCAAGTGGGCTCGACCCCATATATTCCAGACTCCTCTGTGGAACTTTGATCCCAGTAAGTTTTCCACCAATGTTTGACATGAGGAAGAGATTTAAGGAGTGCGAAGGTGATCTTTTCTCTGTCAGAAAAATTTTGAACAGAGAAATAACCTTCTACCAAATTTAACCATTTGTCTAGGGCTTCTACATCTATCTATTCTTCAAATACAGGAATATCAAAATTGACTTGTACCTTGAAAGGCGAGGTGCTTCCAAAGTGTCCTTTTGATGACGATGTCCCTGTTTCTATTGGCAGGTGTTGAAGGATGTGGGAAAAATTTTCCATCATTTAGTCCATTTGTCGCATGAGAGTTTGCTCAAGCAACAGATTGATAGGATCATCTGCTTTGTCTTTTTCTTTTCTTCTACGATTGAGGGTTTCTTGGGTGTGTGAGAGAAATTCTATTCAAGAGAGACAAGATTGAGACCCAACTTGCTATACTCGGACCTCGTCGGGGACATGCACTGAAAAATTATCAAGAGCAGCCTGCTCTGATACCACTGATCTGGATTATTTTCGGCATGAAATGAGACCGGAGATACAATAAATAAATGCGGAGAGATATCACATATATTCAATACTATAACAAAAATGTATCAATGATGAAACCATAAACACAAATATATAGTTATACACGATTTCTATTAATGAAATAAATGTACAGAGAATGTAAAAATACAGAGTGAAAGACTCGCTAGAATGGTGGCAGCTTCTCTCTGAGAAGAGATGTGACGGCTACTCGCATTCCCAAGAAGATAATTACAATGAAGCTTTGAAGGATTTTTTACAATAAATAGGAATTCCAAAAACCCTAGAAATCCAAAAACCTAACCCTAGGAGATGAAGCGTGAAAAGTCATGTGGGCCCCGTTTGGGTAAGTTAGTACATTAACTTCCCGGGGTCGTAACTTTTGCATACGATATCCGTTTTAGGCATATGATAGCCCGTTAGAAAGGTATTCTTGAAGAGGTTTATTTTGGGGCCTCAATCATTCCTTTGGCTATGATTTAGTTGGAATGATCCCAAAAAACCTTCATTTAGGCCCTCAAAATGGCCCCGGAAGTTAAAACTCGCTAAAAATAGTAAATTGCCAAAATTGTTATAAAAGTATTTTGAACCAGTCGAAAAAGGTGGGTGGCCACTGATATCCACCTGGATCAATATGAGTATCCATTCACTGACAGAGTATTAATGACTCTGCATCGGGATGTATATTGGTCGCCCAAGGTCCATCTCCTTTGCAATTTGTGTCATGATGTGGATTTTTCTATTTTTTAAGAATATCGACGTCCCATCAATTGCGATTAGTTGTTTCATTTTAATGTAAATTTTTTTTTACTTAAAATCTTGCAAAATAATAAAATTCCATTAACATTAACCGCTCCCTTTGTAGTTGTGTTGAAGTAACATGTGTTTTGACTTAGGCGTAGGTTATTCATTCTACGAAATGGATCCCAATGGGACGTCTCTTGCACTAGGACCCCATATTGTAGAATGAACGTTAATCTATCAACGCAATTCCCCATCTGCAAGGCTCCATTCCGATCGGGCCCACAACGCCCCTTAGCAATGCCCTGTTATGTCCCTCGCGTAATTCCAAACTACTGCATTTGGACTTCCCCTTGGACATTGAATGTAGGGTCGCGGATGAGCATCTACTACAAAAATCCTCTTGAGCCACTCCTCCCCTGTTTCAAATCGTGAATAAATTTCTCTGGAAAAGTAGCTTCTGCTCTGCAGAAATTGAACCAATTCTTGTGTGGACCTGCTCCTGAATCCCGAAATCCTTATTGGATTTCTCTTTAACAACGACTCTTTCTCTGCAGAAACTAAACCAGCTCCTGCCTGGACCTACTCTTGAATATAGAGCCTACTCCTTCCTGTTGAGATGTTCAACCTTATAGTTGAGATATATTTATGAACTGAACATCAAACATTTTGAGTCGTACTGCATTGTAGAGTATTTTGAATTAGATGTTTTCAGTGTAACTGTTGAAAGTTGTTTTATATTAGTTTTTGGATGATAATGAACAACTAGTTAAACACCTGGGTTGAATCACTCTGTTCAATGCAATCCCATATTCAATGAGGTTAATCCATGTGTCATTTTCATGTTTAAAATGTTTCATTTCTCTATACACACACACACATACTCAATATTGTGAAGTTGTAGGTAGAAAAACTGAGTATATTGTTTGCATGTCTATGCATATTTATGAGAAATGGAACCCAAAGATCCAACTATAAGAATATTGTTTGCATATAATTCATATTTCTGAGAACCCAAGGGGAATGAATATTGTTTGGATACTGACTTCGTCGATTCTAAGTTTCGATCGGAAAACCTGAGGCGAGACATATTAATTTATTAGAGAAAATTGACCTTAGTTTATTCTAAAATGGTTATCTAGTCTATCGATAAAACCATCTAACTATGTTATGAATAGCCATCATGCTATTGAGGATGGCATAGTTTTGTTATGAAATGGAGCCCATTCGCATAAATCCTGAGGATGAACTCGATCTCAAATCCAACATCCATAAAATTTATGCCAAAAACTAAACCTCATCAAATTCAAAAGAACTCTCGAAACAAAACTAAAGCCACGGATCCAAATTTAAATGTCGGAACTAGTTGGGTTATCCGATGACCGTATTGGTCATCTCCACTCTATTAGGCCCAAAATTCATTGATACCCTCATAATTTATTTCCCAGTGACTCTTTACCTCGATTTATGCCCAAGGATCGTTCCACTTGCTAAGTATACATATACCAAGTTCATTTCCTAAGCCCTTTGTAAATTTTACCTTACAAACTTATTAATTTGTATTCGATCACATTTATGGATCAAATTTTTGTTCTCTTTTCATCTTACTCTATGTTTTTTACTCCTTATTGTCTGATTCAAGCTCTCTGCAATGGCTCTCTGGATTGTCGGTATATTTTTTTCCTTTTGTGGTGAAGGGTGCTATCTCATTAGGCCCTTTTTCTAACGAGACCTTATCGCTATGACCAATTTCTGAGACAATTGATGCTTAACCTTATCTTCAAGTGACCATGTTCATGACCGAGCACTTATGTTTAGCGTTATTCTCCTCACTCCATTTAAAGTATTTTGTAGTTACCAACACACGATCTCTTCTCTATCGTCATGGGTAGACATTTTTTTATTGCAGATCTTGTATCATTTTGAATTGTAGTTGAGTAGTTGTCTTTATACTCCCTAAATTTTATTAGTGGAAATATGTTACTACTTTTTCATATTGGGGATATTTGGATATTTGGAGCTTGTTTGTAAATGCTATATTGGTCTCCATATCCATTTCTTCTAGTCTTTAGAGTAGGATTTTTTTATGATAGTTTTATCTTCTGATACGGTAAAAAATGGGTGGTTAATGAACCAAAAGTTAACATGAACACTCTGGCATTTAATGTAGCCAAGAATGAATTTGTTGGAGTTTTTTTCTGTCTGTAAATTGTTTTGGATATTCCAGTGGAGATTTCATCACAATAGATCCTTAATGTTATTGTGAATCCGTGAGGTTATGGTCTATATGTAGTCATTTAGTATCTACAAACCCATTGTGTACCCTCTAGTTACATAGCTTGAAAAAGTGGGGGTAAAATACTTCTGTGTGAACTATAGATCTGTAGTGGATCCTTCACATAAAAATTTTGATCTTGAATGAACATAAGAACGAAAAAATTCTTTTGTCCATGTCAAGTACCATAACCCACCATCAAAATAATCGAGGTTATGAGTTACAATCAAAGTAATTTAAAATCCAAATAAAAATAGAGGGTAGGTGCACCATACACTAATTCAATATGAGAAAGTAGATAAATATTCTAGCTCCTCAATATTCAAATGGCATACACCTTGAAGTGAAAAACAACCATAGGTGCAAGATAAGTCAGGGATAAGGTGGAATAATGAAAAAGAATTCAAATATATTGCACTTGATCTCTCCCTTCTTACCAAATTAGGATCAATGCGAAGAAAATGAATAATCATTGATGGTGAATTGACATAGGGACACTTTGCACAAGAAATCAAATATTTATTGGCTTCAAACAAGATATGATATCAAATAGCACAACATTAGTTTATGCTTCCCGTCTAAGAATAAAACTATTTATAATCGACACGTGATATCTTTTTATATCCTTTCCAAGTAGCAACTCATAGCCTATTTTAAGAAACTTGTTTGTAACAACGTTTTTCTATAACTTATACTATGCGTTAATTTTTCCCTCTAGTTACTAGTTAGTTTGCAATATTGGGAAGTGTCATCTGAAACTTAGCCATGTTGCGGGAGAAAGAAGAGATGGAAGAACTTGTGGCCTTGTCTTGTGAAGTGTGCATACTACAAACTGACTGATGATGTTTTAAAGGATACTTTACTACACCTGATTTAAGTTAGACATGATAAAAGATATCAAGTTAGTTTTTTTAAATTATGTCTAGTGGCTTAGATTGACAGCTTACCTTCGGGTACATAAAGTCCCATGCAATTGACACCCCAGCTAAAAGGATCCAATAAGTGATGATGTATCAGGGTTGAATATTTTAAAGAATCCGATATGCTAAAGTGACTTGGCATTGTTATTTATGTTTTAAATTTGAAACAACACTTAGAAAAATTTCTCCTAACTGTTTTCAAGCTGTGCATTTAAATATTTACTTAGCCTCTATTATGACATTGCTCAAATTATATGTAAATTCATGTTACTAAATGCATTTAAATTGAAGCTTATGACTTTATTTCTAAATGCATATTTTCTAATCAAAATTTGTTGTTTGTATTTTCTTCAGCTCCTTTGAATCATAAAGAATGGTGCATAAATGAGAATTTTCCATTGAAGTGTCTTGTTACCCAAACCCTGGTCAAGAACTGATTACATATGTCCTTCACAATAAAGAACTAAATCATGTCTTGCAAAGTCAAAGAGAAGTTTATGGGAGGACTACCAATAATTAAGGATACTTTATTGCCCTTGTTAAGGGATAAAAACAACGAAAACACATGGTGCCAATGATATTGTTGTCTTCACCAACTCATAACTGATATGAAACCAAATGAATTGAATTTATCAAGTTCGAAAAGACAATCTAAAACTTCTTCATAGAGCAGCAAGAATTGTTGTTGCTCAGTTCCACTCTTTTATAATAAATTACCATATGGATATAAAGAAGATTTCCAGTGATCTAGTATCTTGGGCAGTGTTAACTATAGGTAGGGGGTGTCAAAAATGACTTGGTATCAACATCTACTCTAACAAAAGTCATTCATGGACATCGATATAGATCCCCAATGTGCATATTTTTTCTTGTTATGATTGTTTTTGTGTCTTTCATGGCATGGTTGGTTACAAGTTCTTATTGTTCAAAAGATACCTAAATGGTTATAAGTCTTCCATTTCTGCTAGAAAAGTACCAAATTAAGATTGCAATTATAGTTGAAAAGTATCGGTTTTTGAAGTTTTGCGCAAGAGATCAAGGCTTTTGAATTAGTTTCATGACATGTCCTTTGAGTAAATAGTAAAGTAAGGTTTGAACCATGTTGACTGTTGTTTGTGCAAGGTTCTATGTGTTTGTTGTGAATAATCCCACATGTATAACAATTTTAAGACAAAGGTGGTCAATGAAGCATTATTTTAACAACAATTTTGCTAATATACATGCTTCTTTATGTTGCCAGTCCTTGAGTTGATGTGATTGTCTATTATTATTTCTTTAGCACTCTGTATAAATGCACTTTTGAGAGTCGTTCAATGTTTTTTTTAATATTAATGTGTAACTCTGTATTGGTCCAACCTGAATTTGATTGTGGAATTGCCCATTCTGATTTTTGGTTGTCCATTCCAATTATGAGACCATTTTCTTACCAATTTCTGGTTCAAAGGGAGTATTCATATATAATTTCATCTTTGTTCATCGAGTGTATTTTCACCTTGATTTCGGAGTTTGACATTTACTGTTTGATATTTTTTATTATCATAGTGTATCCGCTTACAGGGATATTCACACTTATTTTATGCAATTTTTTATTATATATATATATATATATATATCACTTTATAAAATAAAATTCACATCTCTTTTTTCCTACAATTAAATTTTAATATTAAAAAATAAATAAAAATTAATCAATTCATTTTCGAGTATGAATATTCATTACTCAACTTTTAGATTCTCGAGTGGGAATCCACTAAACACCTTACTCCAAAGTACTCAAGCTAGGAGTTCTTAATTGATTGCTATTAAAAATCAGAGCATTAAATTGTAGTATTAAAAAAAAGGAAGTTAAATCAATAAAATGTAATCAATGGATCCTCCTGAAAGTTGATATTCTTGAGTGGGAATCCATGAACTCATTACTCCAAAAAAGTTGGGAGTTAATGGACTTCTTTTGATTATTATTGAATCCATAATGATTTTGATTATTATATAATATATAATATGTTTTGAAGAAAGCATAGATGTACATTTTCATCTTTTTGAAGGCAAGGTAAGGAAAAGAGCTTGGTGAAAGCTCAACATTTGTGTATAGACAAGTTTTATATATTTTACTGATTCTATAAGAATCAATAATATGTTTTGAAGAAAGCATGAATATAAGTTTTGATATTTTTTTAAGAAGGTAAGGTAAAGAGTTTGATAGAACGTTCTGAAAGTGTGAATTTATATTTAAAGTTGGAAGTTTTTAATGATCTTATAATTTTTTTTTTTCAAAATCATAATATATGTGTTTGGGAACAATCAAAGTTATTTGTAGTGGGTTAATTAAAAAATCCAAGATAAATACCGCGAGGTATGAATTTTCCTTTACATCATAATTGTAGACTCATCTCTCAGTAACAAAGGATTGTGTTCAAATCCTATAGATGTGCTTTGAAATTTCAAAAAATAAGCAAGTTATCACTCAAAAGGGTAGGCTTCCATGAGATGATGACAAGGAGGAACTGACGAAAAAATTTGAAGACACGAGTCTAGAGAAGATTCAACATAGCTACAAAAAGACACTAAATGTTTAAGCATATATCACAAAAGAGGCATTTTTGTTGGATTATACCAAGGTAGATCATTCAATGACCAAAATCCAAACTCTGTGGATAAGGAACAAAGAAAAAATCAACTTTCTTGAACTCAACCAAAAGTTCTCATACACTTCAAAGTTAGAAGAGCCAAATCCTATATTTAAATATAAACCTAAACGATCTTGTTAGTTTCCTATAATGTGTTAATCATGTTAGAGTTTGAGTCAAATTGTATTTTTTGAATTTTTAGAGTCATGCCTTGGTATTATGAAGACCAAGGCATTCCTTTTCATAGAGTATGAGTGTTTTTTCATGAGATTATATCTGCAAAGGCTCAATTTTAAATAATCCTAGTTCTATGCTAACTTCAAAAACATGTATATAGGTCATCTAGTCAATGCAGTCTAAAGTTATGTTAAAGAGTTTAAAGTGTCATGTTATGACAGGATCAGTTTTTGATCTAAGGTCTAGGAGAATGTTCTTAAAATGATGTCATAGGTCAAAATCATGGTTATGTAAGTTATCAAAGTCATGTATGGTTACTCTGCGATGTATACAAACTTCTCAAGGGGATTTGGTACTTTCCTTGTACATGTTATTATCAAAAGACCATTTGCTGCATAAATTCACTGCAAAAGTGCTTATTCTACGTAAAATGTAAAATCATCCAGTGGTGCACTCAATCATCTTAGAGTCAAGTTTTCTTGGTGTTTGGGTTAAAACGTAGCTCATTCTTCATGCTAGCGCTTTCTTTCATCGACTAGACCTCTCTGTAGTTGAAAAAAACCCTAAACAAAACTCACGCTCCGTAAGTTATACAGGCATTGCACATGTTTTTTTGCTAGGATAGTGTCTCAGGTAAGTACCTTGTCCTATATATTTTATGAATTCAACCCCGACTAAATATTAGTGGTTTCATTCACTACATAAGTATAGTTACCATTGCAAAACCCTAGTTGTTATTCCTTGTTTCAGAAATCCATTTGTTGCAAACCCTAACTTGTTTAAACCATCTACAGTCACATTACCATAGTCAATACAATGTACATCTGCAGGATAGCATCCCAAGAGAAAGAAATAGAATTTGCGAGCTGTGCAAGTGCTATACATTTCTTTTTCACAGCAAAATCAGACCTCTATGACATGAAAATCAGTTGGATGATCAAGGGAAGTTGGAAAGTGGTGAAATTTTTTAATGAGTGCATAAATGTATGGCATCCTTGATAGTAAGTAGATCCATACTTTAGTTTTGCAACCTTAAAGCATTTAGGGCTTTGAGCTTTGATAAAGAAATGTAATATTTGAAGGAAGATAAATGGGTCAGGGGATTGTTAAATATATTGTACCCTCAACAGTATGACCGTACACTGCCAGCTGTACTGGACAATTGTACTTTCTATTTTTGTCCTGCTTGAGCATATATAGCTCAACCATCTTACATTGTAACCCAGTTCTGAGTTCTGTATTTTCTTCATACATTTCAATATACTATTCTCTTCTCTCTGCATCTCTCTTTGCTTCACAATTTATCATGGTATCAGAGCTTCAGGTGTAAGACTCTTCACATAGTCAAGAGAGAAACACGATCCTCATAGTGCAGAGCTTACACGCATCTTGAGAGAACGCGACACAGTTTTTTCACAAGGCTTGGAGAGCTGGCCGTAATACTCTTTAAAGATCACCGTAACAAGCTTGCGGAGGAAGCAGAGCGTACAACGCTCGAAAGATCCTGGACGAAGAGAACCGAGAATAAGAAACCCTAAAGATTCTTGTAATCTTTTCAAGAATCGTCAAAGATTGATGAAGAAAAGCCGGAGGAGGTGAGAAAGTTTACAGAACTTGAAGATTTCGCTTAAACTTGTTAAATATTCAGGCAAAAGGCAGAATCCTTTAAATATTCTTGGAAATCGCTCAAATCTGTCAAAAACTGTAGCAGATCACGAAGAAATCGTGAAATTATTTCAAATCTTTGAAAGATTCACGAATCTTTTCTTCCAAAGGAGAAAATTCCGTTAAACTCGGGAAAGATCGCGTCAAACACGCAAAGAACAACCATTAAGGCTGCAAGATTCATCTTGCGAACAGATCTGAGGTGGGAAACCAGTCCAGAAGGGACAAGGAGAGCGTGGAAAAGGAGAAAGCACTTTAGCCGCCAGATCTTGCGCAAAGGACTGACAGCTGTTGGATCAGCGAGAAAGTGCACGAGGTTTAACCCTCTAGAATGCACAACAGTGATTTCGACTTGTAAAGTCGTGAAATCCCGACGTCATCTTGACCATCCATCAAGAGACACGTGGCAAGGTCCTATGCAATCGCAAAATCGGGAATCAAGAGTTGGACGAGAGAAAGAATCTGCTCTCCAAAAACTCCGATATGCGAAATCGCGAAATCCCGAAACAATCACAGCCGTCCATTTCAGAGGACATGTGGCAGCAGATCAACGCATCGTCATATCGGCATTTTGGAGTTCGGGGTTTTCAAATACCATTGCAACGGGACCTCGCAACTTACGAAATCACGATACGCGATATAGCGATACGATCTCAGCCGTCTGTTTGTCTGGACACGTGGTGAACATCGTCGCGCCTGTCGGCATTTCGGCATTTAGGGTTTCAAGTTGTCAAAGAAATTTGACATCGCAACTCGCAAAACCGCGATACGCGAAATCCCGATCAGATCTTAGTCGTCCATATCTCTTGGACACGTGGCGGACATCGAGGGTGCCATTAGCGTATCGACATTCGGGGTTTCACGTTGACAAAAAAAAAAATTTGGAGCATCGCTAACCGTGATATCCCGAGGCTGAATCAGGACCGTCCATGTTTTAAGGACACGTGGCATAAATCCGGAGACTCAGAAAAAGTCCCAAAGAGGAAAGCGCCATCGACATATCGGGATTCGGGAAATCGCGAAACCTGAGAACAAGTGATCCGGTTTCTTTCCAGTGAAATACACGACGCAAATCTAGCCGTCCATCTGTTCAGGACGCGTGGCAGAGATTGAGGCTTTCGGGAAAAGTCCCGATAAGCGACTTTTTCGGGATTCGGCATTTCGTGGATCTTGGAGACAAGAGGTCCGGGACATAACATATCGCGAAATCACGAGGAGAGATCACGACCGTCCATCTGTTGAGGACGCGTGTCTCAGATCAGAGCCATCAGGAAAACTCTCGATAGGACAATGCCATCGGAAAATCGACGATTGCGGATTCGAGGAGTCAGAAACACTCGACATCAGAATCCGCGAAATCCCGATTCGTGAAATCCCGACTCGCAAAATCCCGATAAGATCTGGACCGTCTGATCACTGCAGATCTGATTCGTGAAATCCCGACTCACAAAATCCCGATAAGATCTGGACTGTCTGATCACTGCAGATCTGGACCGTTGAAAAGTCCAAAGGTAAATCTTTCGCGTTTCGGCGATTTGAAAGTCAAAGAACGGGAAAATCCCGTAGCACCTTAACATTAAAGCACGTAGTCACATTGCAAGGAGACCAAGGGCCAATTCAAGCCCGATAAGCTCCCCTCGGCCATCGGGAATCGGGAATTTCTGAGATCGGAGGTAAATACGAAATTTTCCCTCTATTTTTTCTGCAATTTTTTTTATATATGGCGTCGACTAGCAATCTAGGCCCGACTCAGGGTCCGATTCTTCTAGGAAAGAATTACGAATTTTGGTCTCTTCGAATTAGATCGTTCCTGCAAGCACAAGAATGCTGGGAACCAGTGGATCTTGGCTATGTGGGACCAGATTCGGCCGCCCTCACTGCCATGACAAATTCTCAGAGAATTGCTCAGGCAACTCTGAGGACCAAAGAAAACAAAGTAAAATTCTGGATTCAGAACTCTGTAGATGACTCGATTTTTTCGAAAATAACAGGCGCTGGCACTTCCAAACAGGCCTGGGACATCCACAAATCTTTCTACTAAGGAAAAGACAGGGTGAAAACTGTTAAACTTCAATCAGTATGGATACAATTCGTGACTCTCAGGATGACAAAGTCTGAAACTGTAGATCAGTTCAAGACCAGAGTCATGGGGATCGTCAACCAGATCAGACTCATTGGTGAAACGATCACTGATCAACGAATAGTTGAGAAAATTCTGAGAAGTTTACCCAGGAAATTTGAAATGGATGTAACAGCCATCCTTGAATCCAAGGACCTGTCAAGATTTTCAACAGATGGACTAATTGGTTCTCTGGTGACACATGAGACAAGACTACATCTCACAGATGAGTCAATCTCCAATGCCTTCCAGACTCAATTCTCATTCAGAAGAGGGAAAGGCAGAGGAAGAAGTAGAGGAAGAGGGAACAATCAAGGTAACCCTCATACCACTGGAGGAAACATACAACAATATCCAAATCAGAATTTCCAAGGTCAAAGAAATCAACAACAAAGTCAACATCAGAATTCCCAGCCTCAAAGAGGCAGAGGGAGAATATCAAATGACAAATCGAGCATACAATGCTATTACTGCAAAAAGTATGGGCACTATGAATCTAAATGCAGGAAGAAGCAGGCAGATCAGCTCTCAGGCAGAGCACATGTGTCAAATCATACAAGAGACACCTCAAGAGGTATGTTTCTCTCATGCCACAAACTGAACAACAACCTAAAGATCTCTGGTTGCTGGACAGTGGATGCAACAATCACATGACAGGTAACAAAGAATTACTTTCATTCCTTGATTCTTCAATTTCCTCTGATATTAC
>JZKD02S1672800.1:459734-473155 GCA_000966675.3 Picea glauca
GTGAAACGTTTGCTCCAGTAGCAAGATTAGACACTGTAAGGACTTTATTGGCCATAGCAGCACAACACAAATGGCAAGTTTACCAAATGGATGTCAAGTCAGCATTTCTAAATGGTTTTCTAGAAGAAGAATTTTATGTCAATCAACCACCTGGATTTGAAGTCCAAGAGCACCCAGCCAAAGTGTATCGGTTGAAGAAAGCCTTGTATGGATTAAAGAAAGCTCCAAGAGCTTGGTATAGCAGAATTGACACCTACCTGATCAAAAGTGGCTTCAACAGAAGTCAAAATGAACCAACACTTTATACCAAAATAGATCAGCACGGTAAAATACTAATTGTATTTTTATATGTTGATGACATGATTTACACAGGAAATCTAGGGCTAACAGATCTCAAGCATGCCATGCAATCTGAATTTGAGATGACAGATCTTGGCATCATGAAATACTTTTTAGGCATTGAGGTTCATCAATCAGCCAAAGGTATTTTTGTCTATCAGCAAAAGTATGCAGCAGACATTCTCAAACGGTTTTGCATGGAAGGATGCAATCCAGCGGAAACTCCCATACCATTAGGCATAAAATTAAGCAAGAAAGATGAAAGTCCTACAGTGGATTCTACTTTATACAAAAGTTTAGTAGGCAGTCTGTTGTATCTTACAGCAACTCATCCAGACATCATGTATGCAGCCAGCCTTGTTTCCAGATTCATTGAATCACCCAAAGATTCACACTGGAAAATGGCAAAACGAATTTTGAGATATGTAGCAGGGACAATAACTTTCGGATTATGGTACACTACATATGATTGTAATCAACTCTCTGGTTACATAGATAGTGACTTTGCAGGCAGCCTGGATGATAGGAAAAGCACATCAGGCTATGTTTTTCAACTGGGCACGAACTTGATTTCATGGGCATCGAAGAAGAAGCCAATTGTATCAATATCTTCTGTAGAGGCAGAGTATGTTGCAGCTACCTCAGCTTCTTGTCAAGTTGTATGGCTCAGAAGATTATTGAAAGACATGTCACAAACAGAGAAGGACCCAACTCCTATCTTCCGTGACAACACATCAGCAATTGCATTATCCAAGAACCATGTGTTTCACAAGAAAAGTAAACACATTGACACTCGGTTTAATTTTATACGTGAGCTAGTCACTAATGGTGACATTGCACTACAATTTTGTGGTTCTAGAGATCAACTTGCTGATATTTTCACCAAGCCACTAGGAACGTCGGTTTTTGACTTCCAGAGACAACACTTAGGCATAGTCTGCTGCTGATTGTAACTGTTGAGTCTAAGAGGGAGTGTTAAATATATTGTACCCTCAACAGTATGACCGTACACTGCCAGCTGTACTGGACAGTTGTACTTTCTATTTTTGTCCTGCTTGAGCATATATAGCTCAACCATCTTACATTGTAACCCAGTTCTGAGTTCTGTATTTTCTTCATACATTTCAATATACTATTCTCTTCTCTCTGCATATCTCTTTGCTTCACAATTTATCAGGGATTAGCATCATGCTTCAACAATTACAAATGACACTAAATGGATTTCAGAGTTCATATGCAGAAGAAACAAATAAAGAAATTTCAAAACATGACTTGTGCAGTGAAAGCATGCTACGGAAGTGCTATAGTTTCCAATTGCACAACGAGCTCGCTGAAAAAGTGTATTTTCATCATAACTGTTAAACTGTGTGTACATTTTCCACTAGATTTGGAGGGGATATGTATCGGGGAAAGATGAACAAGCCTGTTTAATTTCAGGTAAAAGGAATTCACAATTTTTGAGAAACAAACCATTGTCATATACAACCATGTTTGTATTTTATCGAAATCAGTACGTCAAATTTAGCTCAATTTTTTTTTGGAGAAACATTATAATCATATTAAATTTTTGAAAAAAAAAAAAGCACAATCTGTTTCACCGTTTACGATGTAATTGAAAAATATCACACCATGGAATTTGTAAACCATTCCCTGCGCAAGTTCGCTACTTAAGTACACTAATCATGCCAAATCAACAATGATTCGACATGGTGGAGCTCCAAATTGGGAAGAACAACCCCAAATTTATTTGGATAATGAATTTTGAAGTTTTTTCTATCAAATTCCATGATGTTCTCTTCAGTTAGCACAATTTTAGTTGGTCAAAAACCAAATCCTAGAAAGTAGGATATGAGCAAACTTTGTAATTACTCATTTATTAATTCGTTGTAACCTCTTCCTATCTTTATATTAGGAATTATTTCGACCTCCTTAATATTTTATATGACATTTTTCTATATATTATCATGAAGAGAATGGAAAAGGGATTGGCTCGAGTGTTAAGAAGGACTATTATACCTGTAATTTGGGACTGTTTCAGCCTAGATTAGTCAAGAAGTGCATAATTGTTGCAGCAAAGATTCTTGTGTGGAAATTTTTGAGTTTTGTGTCCTCTTTTCTTTTATGTATATGTTTTATCTCATGTTTCTCTAATAGATATTAAATTTTTTCAGTATTTAGCATCAATTTTGTAATTACAAAATTCATTTGCTATGCTCTATTTTCATAGTTGTCGAGTACTTTCATATGTTTTCCTATGAAATTATTTGAAATTCATCGTATTATTGATACTCCAAAGTCATTTATTCTATATTTATATTCCTCACTCATACTACAACAATTTAAATAACTCAAAACATATATTATCCTTCCTATATTTAGACAGTTCACCGACGAAAGATTGATCGTTTCAGCTGACAGTTTGAGCTTGGACTCCATGCCCAATGGATTCCTTCTTACCTCTTCCATAAATCCTATAAACTCATTCATTCACTAAATACCTATCCATTATTCTTAATTAGACATCCATTTATTTTTGGCTGAGCTGTAAAGAGACAGCCATTTCTGGGTTGGAAAGGCTAGATTCCATCCCAAAGTGGTTTGCATGTTACCTTTATGATTTTTCTCCACATACAAGTAAATTTATAGAATGATAACACTTCTAACACAAGTTAGAGGAAGATAAGACATCTATAACCATTACATAGTATAAAATTAAAATCCTTTCATTTATTCTAGTCCCAAAGCTTAATTTTTGACGGTACATAAATGTATCACAATGGTATTGGAAATCATTATGTCTGTGTGTATAATTTGAGTTGATTAGACACAATTGAAGTTAATTTTAAATGTATCTATTGGAAATCATTATGTCTGTGTGTATAATTTGAGTTGATTAGACACAATTGAAGTTAATTTTAAGTATTATTGTTGTATACATCGTGTAAGGTAGTAACAAAAATTATGTCCACTTTATGTTCATATCCATTAGTAAATAAAAGATTATGCTGTTAGGAAGAGTAAAGTTATGATCAAAGAACAAATGAATGTGAAATAGGCTATGCAACTTATTATATTAAATACATAATAGAAAAATCATTATGTCTCTGTGTATAATTTGAGTTGATTAGACACAATTGAAGTTAATTTTAAATGTATCACAATGGTATTGGAAATCATTATGTATGTGTGTATAATTTGAGTTGATTAGACACAATTGAAGTTAATTTTAAGTATTATTGTTGTATACATCGTGTAAGGTAGTAACAAAAATTATGTCCACTTTCTGTTCATATCCATTAGTAAATAAAAGATTATGCTGTTAGGAAGAGTAAAGTTATGATCAAAGAACAAATGAATGTGAAATTGGCTATGCAACTTATTATATTAAATACATAATAGAAAATGAGGTGTATAGATACACATTTGAGGTGAGATGACATGTACACACAGTCATATCATATGACTCTAACGGAGAGAATCTGCTCGTTTACCCCCCTAAACAAACAATACATGGTATCAACAAAGAATTGTGTTGTATAATACATTTATATTACAAAGTTGTTACAAGAAATAATAAATACATTACTCTTTATAATTTTCAGAGAGCTCCATCCCGAACCATTGCTACTGTCGAGGTGAAGCCGGGAAACATGGACGCTTAAATTTGGGTATTCTTCCTCCTACCCCAAAATCCATTATCATTGCAACAAAACTTACAATAATACTCTTTCTACGCCAATCACAATAGAAATAATTATCCACTAGATGAATTGACTTTGGGATGAGGAATTCTTTGGAAAACATGAAGAAACTACCACTCAAAAGACCACCGAGACGTGCCATGAGATTAAATTCAGTCATTTCGCACAACTGATTCTACCCTCGTGGGAGTCTTTGTATGGTGTAATATGATGATTCTTCCCTCATCCTACAGATACCTGACATACACTTAGTCAACAAAGTGATAATACATTGATAATACATTAACAATTTATATGTAAAAGAGTTGAAACTATAACACATATCAAATTTGGAAAATCACCAATTGGAGAGTTGTCATTTACCGGAGCATGTTCCAAGGGAGGAAGATCACCATAAGAAGCTTATATATCTTTAATATAATAATGCAATTTTCATTATAATACTTATTGGCATATAAAAGGAGAAATAACATGGACTTGAAACATAGATTACATCAATTCAAAGTCCCACTGAATGTCCCTATAATGGTAGGAAAACTAAAATGACATTGCATCCCTCTACGTCCTTGGATTGAAGCCATAGCAGTGGATTTTTACACCTTTGAAAACATCCACCTATTTCTCCATAAAAAAAATGGTGATGTATATATATACTAATCTTAACATATTTATCTCACCACTCTACAAAACTCACTTGGGACAATAAAGGATGTATTGTTGGCACGAGGACGGCCTAGTTGTTGAGGCATGGAAAATGAAATGGTTCATATTCAGATGAAGAATCAGTTTCCAATCTACCACTTCTATTGATTATTTTGTTTTTATTTTTAGTGCTAAGGAATCTCTTCTTCCTCTTCAAAAAGTTTTCCAAATCGTCCAACCCAAGAGTGAAATCATAATCCATGATGTCAATATTGTTGGCATCATCCAACATTCTTTTTACCAAACCAATCAATTGTTGGGTCTTTCTCAAAGTGGCAGGAGGACTATTTCAAAGAAACTCAAAGTAACTAAAAAACTCCTATATGGACAACTGAAGTCCCTCAACATCTTGATCAACATTGTCTCTAGACATAATAGTTGTGTTAGCATGTAGAGCAAGGCTTGACACCTCTATACTTATATCAGGAGTTACATTGAATGAATTTATTGTTGATTCTTGGTCCAATAAAGGGTTTGAATCGCCTAAATAATAATACAATCAATCCACCTTTATGGAATGCTTAATATGATACCAAGTGACAATATATTGTTTATTGGGCTCAGTTTGAATTCTAACCCAGTAAGCGTGAAATATACTCTGATGAGTTTTGCAATCACTATGTGGAATTCTTCTAGCCTTTTCTATTAATGATTCAAGATGCTTCTCTTTCTTGTAGTTGTTCAAATACCCTTCTTTTTTCCAAATTTCCTTGAACTAGTAACAAGGTTCAAAATTTGTTAAGAGGATATAGAACAACCAATCCATCCTATGAGCACATTTTTTTCTTTGATCGGATATAAATTTTGTCTTAAAGTAACTATGGTATGAATCAACAACATTGTTTGTCTCTTGATTTTCATGGGGAAAAACTTGATAACCTTTGACCTACATCCCTAGATATAAAAAATGAGTTAGTAGAGATATCTCATGTTTATGAAACACAACAATGGAAATAGAAGAACGAGTATGCGAATCTACTAATCATATCACCAATAACCCAATTCTTTTGAAAACAGTCCAAAACATTATCTTCATTTGTGAATTTGATGAAAAAAAATTGATTGCATTACCCACTTCATATTTGGAACAATTCTTCATGATACAACCTAGCCCATTGAACATCTCTTTCACATTTTCTCGACTACTAGCCAAACAATTTACATTTTTTATCCTTTCCCTCTGTACATGCCAAATACACAAGATCACTTCGGTCCCTGTGATCCTCCCGCCAGATTCAATTCATTTTAAGTGAGATAATTTTCGAATAAATATAAGTTACAATGTAAAATAACAAATTTAAAGTTTCCTCAAAGCGACGATTTCAGCCAATGCATCAT
The DNA here is from genome assembly GCA_000966675.3 of Picea glauca. Classification (NCBI taxonomy): domain Eukaryota; kingdom Viridiplantae; phylum Streptophyta; class Pinopsida; order Pinales; family Pinaceae; genus Picea; species Picea glauca. The sequence goes on from JZKD02S1672800.1 coordinate 465,815, forward strand.
CAACCATGAAGGAATTCACTTTCCAATCACAATGTATTTGGTGACACCTATGAATGAGGTGCTCCAACCATAGTGCAATATCTTCTGATGTGTTTCCTGATGCCACCACCCATGGTACTGGAACCCCACTTTATTGTTCCTCGAAATCCACAAGTGTGTACAATTGATATTTTTATATTAAAAAAACATATGTAGTCCAATTTAGGTCACCAATAATATTGATCTAGCCAACTCAAATGATTATACTAAATCAATCATCGACAACACACTCATCCCATATTTATTAGTATTAAATGTTGAATCCATGGATATTATGTTATTATGAGATAGCTTGAGCATGGTATCCAACATCCATTTTTCTTGGATTCCAGCTATGAAAGGGACATCTCCACCATTGGGCTTCTGGTAAAAGAAAAAATCATCCTTATGTTTTTCATATCAAAGGTTCACACTTTTTTCATTCTTTTTTTTCAACTCGTAGTTCCTCTTCATCAAACGTTTGTAGATATTCGCAACATATTTTCTACAAAAAATAAATTTCTATCTCGATCTATCACATCGATGTCAACATATTTCTTTATGTGCATTTTACACATTATGTCAATAGGGACTTCCAAAAAAAACAACTTTCCATGTATGAAACCATGCCCCTTGAAAGCCTTGGTTTATGCTTGGACCTAGACTCACCTAAAGTGTCATGTTCTCCATGAGAGGGCCATCCATTCTCATCTTTATGCTCATACATGTTATATGCCAAAATTTATATATTAGGGCTTTGAACCATTATCTTTACAATAAAATGACATTGACAACCCCTCTTTTGCACAAATGACTGTGTTGTATCTTTTTCTCTATTTTCTTGTGGGTTGTATGAGAAAGCATAACTGCATAATAAATTATGAAATTTTAATACATATGAGAAATGATAAAGTTCTATTGTTACCATCAACTAATAAAGAAACTTTTAAAATAATTACAACTCAAATATCAAGGCAGTAGTAGCCCTTGAGCTTAGGGGTTTGTTTTTTTCATGAATGAAAGTTCTTGGAGCTATTGGATTCTTTTCTTCTCCTTTAATAAAGTCAGGAACTCTAATTAAAGGGATTCTTGCAAGTCAATCAATGCACAATTTGTTTGCATATACTTTAGACCAGACCAAATCTTCATTAGAAAAGATGATCTTTTCTTTTGGGTCTTGCACCGAGAGGTCCATGATAATTTCCCATTTCTTTACCATTTTGTATCAATGTATATAAACAATGTGCAAACATATTAGGAAAAATGTAACACCATTCACAAGATTTGTATTTTAATCCTTCTCTTACAGTTAGAAATGATAATATTCTAAAGAACTCAATTTATTACCATAAACAGATACTCTGTTATATCAAATTATATTTTTCAATTTCAATTTCCATTTCAATGGGATCAAGAAATTGACCATTGTTGGTCGCTCTCAATCATTACTATAATTTATCCTTCGAAATTGAAATTGAAATTGAATATCCTAAACAACTCAATTTATTAACATAAACAAACAATCTGCTATATAAAACACACACTCAATATCTATGCGATTGGGCTCCATTTCATAACAAAACTATGCCATGCTCAATAGCATGATGGTTATTCATAATATAGTTTGCATGCAAGCTATCAAATATTTGACAACAATATTTTTATTGAGTGTAAAGGTGATTTGAATTTGGTGATATTGTCAACTATCCCCATACCTTAACCAAGGGATATTTTTTTTGAGTTGAATACTATTATGCATTTACCAATAAGATAGATCATGACCTATATTTTGACATTTTCTGGTGTGAAAACAAATGTTTCTCAATTTTGTTATGATTTCTTGTCACTAGTTTGACTTTGCATATCGATGTTAGAGTTTAGGACATAGAGCCATTGAAGAGATCAAAATACACAAGAGATGGTTGTGCATATCCAAGGGAATCAAGGGTCAAATTGTCTGGAATAGGCACTGGATGGACTTGGATATTCATGGTTAAGAAAGAGCATGTTATGCAAGAAGTGATTGGTATTTCATATAGTTCATATTCTGACCAACGACTAAATTTGTAGTTAGCATTTTCCAATTTTATCTGGTTCTAAATAAGTTTCTTATTGAATAAAATGTAGCACAATTGTTGGCATGTCGAAAAGAAGATAACCATGTTCATAAAATTGTTAATTGATTTGTTGTGTGATTCTTTCTTGTAGCAATATATGATGGAAAATATTTCTTTTTATTTGGTTGTAATCACCTGACATGTACATTGAGAATGCCAACTTTTGTTAAAGTTGTGGATCCCTTCATATGCACTTTAGTCTTCAATTTTGATTGTATATAAGTGGCACCATTGTGCCTTTTTATGTAAGAGGTTTTGTATATGAAGGAATCCTACTCACTGAAGGACATGTCTACTTGTCAAATTTTGATTCTTAATTGTAATACTTGGAATTCCAAATGGGAAGGACATGCATTTGTGCAAATATGTCTACTCCTTAACATGTAATTATATTTTTTTCTAACATATGGTGATCAATAATGTTCTTGACTTAGAGATAATACTTTTGTAACAAAAGAGTATATTTGTGCATACTTTCTTTTGTTCTTGATTATTTTTTTCTTCCTTTTTCAGAAGGATACAATAAAAATTTTAAAAACTGGTAGCAAGGCATGCCCACTATAACATATGCAATGAGGGAAGAAAGGATCAATTGAACAATGATTATTTGTTGATAACTGTGAAAACTAAAGCATAGAACTACATGTAACTAATCCCTTGGTTATTGAGTAGAGATTCTTGGATTGCATGTAGAATGATTGGTTTCAATTTTCAAATGATCTTGTTTATACCAACTAAATTAGTTTCGAGTTTGAGATTTAGTATACGGTTTTCTTCTATATTGTATAATGAAAAATTGACTAGACAATATAGGAATACATACAATGTCATGTTGAGATCAGACATAAATAATTTAATTAGGTAGATGTAGCTTCTCCAAGCCCATGAAGTATGGTTATTGGAAAAAAATTTCTTATTCCTTTATTTTCAGGGCCTCTTGTTGATTTTCTCTAATCTTCTGTATTATTTCCTTTCTCAACTTGGACTCTCAGGCTTGGATTTTGATGGTTTCCCATAGTTCCCTATGTGTCATTGATAAACTTGTTCAGGGACTGTTACTCTTAGCAGGAAAGTCAGGTGTTCAATATTTAGGAACCTATTATTATAATAATAATCTAATCCGAGGTCACACCCTAGCGAGATGGAAAAATTGACGTATGATACCCCCTTGTTTATCGAACAAAGGACCCTGCAATCAATGATTTGACTTCTTAGTCTATGGAGGTGTACATACCCTACCCTAACCTTACATAGTCTATGGTGGGAATTTTGAAATCAAATTTTTGAATTTAAATGAAACCTGTGAGTATTTGAGGTAAAGGAGCACTTGAAAAGTATTATATTTCCAGATTTCATTTTTTCTTCATCCTTGGACTTTTTTTTGCTGATTTCTAATTTCTGGTGGCAACTGTTGCTTTTCACATTTGATGGGCAAATATACATCAGATAGTATTTCATGTAAACCAACAATTTGCAAGCAATATATCTTCAAATTCCATCTTTGCTTGACTTGTTCCTTGATTCATTTTGTTTTTTTTCTAATGTGGGTTTATAATTGACATGTTAAATTTCATGGTAAAAAATATTGGAGTATTTGATGTCAAACATTGCTTGGTAGAAAATTTATCTTGATATTTTATCTCTAGCTTGCAATTGTTATTTGGACCATCTCTGTCTAATTTATGATGTTGGTTTGATTTTTCCTTCTGTGTTTTTCTTCAAACGTCATATTCTAGAATGAAATAATTATCTTTGCATTTGAAAAAACCCATTTTCTGATCTATCAAAGTACGCTTAACTTTGTGAATAATGGGTTTCCATGTATTACATCTAAGTATTGATTCACATTTTTTTACAGATCAATCTGTTGAATATATTAATAGTTTGGAGTTTTATCGGTTAATAGCTTCTAAATAGAAACATATCATAAATCACTAATCTACACATACAAAGATGGATGGAAAATATATGGGGAGGAAAAAACAATTCCATTTGAAGTGAATCAAAGTCTATTCAAACATGATTGGACAAGTTGCACATTACAATTTGTCCAACATTAGCAACAAGAGAAAGTGGAGAGGAGATTTTGCTCTCATAGATGGACACATCCAAAATGTAATAATATAATTACTCCTTTTGTTATTGTCATATGTTCACGTTTCCTTTGGAATTGTTGTTAATCTTACCCAAAATGCAAAAATACTAGCAACAACCACTTTATAAAAGTGGTTGATATACGCCAATCGACGACACTAATTTGAATATGTTGAAAATGGGATTGATCGACGTATATCAACCACTTTTATAAAGTGGTTGTTGCTAGTTGACGATCGACATGCCTTGGGAACAACCATTAATATATTAATACATTTAATTAATTCAATAATTTAATATTACACTAATTTAATATATAACTATTAATTTAATATATAATAAAAATGTATCAGTTAAAATATTAATTGATTGATACATTGATAATGTAATGTGTTTAGTGTATTTAGTAATACATTACATTAATGTAAATATAATATATTAAAGTATTAATGTATAATACATTAATATATTATAAATTAATATTATACTTTAATAATAAATTAATGTATTATAAATTAATAGTATACTTTAATGTCATTCATATATTTTTAATAAATACATTACTAAAGTAGTAATACACTATTATATTAATATAATGTATCAATTAAAGTATTAATTTACATAAATGTATAATATAAAGTATTAATTAATTAATGCATTAATAATGTAATGTATTAATTAAGTAATACATTTATGCAATATTAATTACTACATTGTTAAAGTATTAATATAATAATAAAGTAAAAGATTAATAATACAGCAATATTAATTACTACATTGTTAAAGTATTAATATAATAATAAAGTAAAAGATTAATAATACATTGTTAAAGTAATAATAAAAAAATTATTGCATACCTTTAATACATTAAATGAATTAATAAATACATTAGTAAAGTATTAATATATTAATATATTAATGTTTAATTTAACATATTTAATTATTAATAAATTAATAATGCATTAATAAATACATTCTTAAAGTATTAATGCTTTAATAAATACATTACTAAAGTAGTAATACATTAATAATATATTATTTAAGTATTAATAAAATAATACCTTAATTGAAAATGACGATGGTTGAGTATGGTTGCCCATGGTTTAATATGTTGTGTTTGTCCCATTGTGACGTTTCGAAATGTCTATCACATTGTAATTGTCGAATTACAACGACAATTTATGTTCGTCTGATTGCGATGATCGTAATTGTTCGTCACATTGTGACGTGCTTATATGTTATTCACAATGTGACGTCCATATATGTTCGTTTCATTGTGATGTTACTATGTTTGGTAGATTGCATTGTTACTATGTTCGACACATTATGATGTTTGGAAATGTATGTCACATTGGGGCATCTGTATATGTTCGTCACATTGTGATGTTACTATGCATGGTAGATGGAAACATTACTATGTTCGACACATTACAATGTTTGGAATGTTTGTCACATTGTGACATTAGGATGTTTGGTACATTGCAAGTTTACTATGTTCGACACATTGCGATGTTTGGAAGTATTTGTCACATTATGACGTCACGATATGTGCATCACATTGCAACATGAGGAAATGTTTGCCATATTGCAACGACAGGGTGATGTGGGACACATTGCGACATGTATTTATGTTTTCCACATTGTGACATGTATTTATGCTTGTCACATTGTGACACTACTATCCACATTGCAACGACATGCCTATTTTCATCACATTGCGACGTTACTATTTTTTGTAGATTGCAACGTTACTATGTTCATAACATTGCTACGCTACTATGTTCGTCATATTGAAACACTATATTTTCATCACATTGCAATGTTATGTGTTCTTCACAATGGGAATTTACTATGTTTGGTAGATTTCAACATTACAATGTTCAACACATTGCGACATTGCAATAAGTGCATCACAATGCAACATCAGGAAATGTTCATCACATTGCAATGATAAGATGATGAGTGACACAATGCGATGACATGCATATCCACATCCATATATGTTCCACACATTGCGACATTTGGAAATGTTTGTCACATTATGTTGTCTGTATATCTTTGTCACATTGCGACATTTGGAAGTGTTTGTCACATTGTGACGTAAGGATATGTACATCACATTGCAATGTGAAGAAATGTTCATCATATTGCAATGATAGAGAGATGTGGAACACATTGCAACCTCTATTTATGTTCGTTGCATTGTGATGTTACTATCCACATAGCGATGACATGCCTATGTTCGTCACATTGCGACATTACTTTGTTTGGTAGATTGCAATGTTACTATGTTTGTCACATTGTGATTTTAATATGTTCATTACATTGCAACGTTTTATGTTCAATGCTTGTTTATGTTACGATGATATGCCTATATTCATCACATTACGACGTAAATTTATGTTCATCACATTGCAACGTTATTATGTTCATTACATTGCAATGTTACTATGTTCGTCATTATATAACGTTAGTATGTTCAACAAAACACAAAATTACTATGTTCGTCACATGGTAACATCTTGTTTTGTTCTTCATTCTGCAACATCGGTGGAATGTCCATCACATTAAAAGGTTGGTTTGTGTCCCACACATTACGAAATGTAAACTTTGGTGAAGATTTAAAAAAAAAAAATCTAGGAGTGTTTCCTTTGTGAAAAATATAGGAACTTTGAACTGATGCTTTGTGAAAAATATAGGAACCTTGAATTGATGCAACATATTACATAGATTGAAACTTAGAATCATATTTTTTTAAGGACATTGATAACATATGATCTTGAACAATAAAATATATCCCTTCTGAATAAGCATATATAAAATTAGAGTATGCATTTATGCATTCCGCTTTTGGGTATCGCAATTTGAAATTGTTAAGAATGAAAAATGGAATGAGTTAAAAGAAATTATGATTTATACTACTAAATATTTAACTTGAATCCTTTTATGAGTAACTATGATCAATGTCGTGGTATTGTTTTTCTTGGATAGATTCATACAACTAAATTGTTCATACAAGGACATTCTAGGGGAAAGTGTTTTTCATCTTCAACCATTTTAGTGTCACAAAGATGACAAATTATTTCATGTCATGGTGTTTTCTTTGTATATA
>JZKD02S1672800.1:483912-496591 GCA_000966675.3 Picea glauca
TGAATGTATACATAAATTACTAAAGGATGACAGTTTGAATATTAGTACGTGCACGAGACTTGCATGTACTAGCTACACATGCATTTCTTGTACATATACACTAGTATGTATGAGCTTTCTTGACTTACTTACTGATAATGTCAGTTACTTGTTGTGAATGTGTAAACCATGTTATTTTCCTTTGTACCATCAGACACCTTAAACTTCGGGATGAAGTTTCTTGAAGGGTGGGTGTATGTAACGACCCTAATTGGATACATGCTTAAAGATTATTAAGTAAGATTTAATCAAAGAAATTAATTATGGTTAACTGAGTAATAATTCAAAATACAGATCACATTTAATGACCTGTGAAATAAAATTAAAAGATCAATGAAAAATGATATAAAAATGGTGGCGTATGCAGAGAGGGATAGCCATGGATCTCGAGAAGATAAAAAATTAACTCATGAAGAAGGACGAAGGACAGAGGGTGGTTGAAGGAGTAACTGCGGGAGTCGGCAGGGAGAGATAAGGGATGGGAAGAGGGGGATGTGCGCACCATTCGACGGGAGGGGAGAAAATGGATGCTGTGGACTGTTGTATTCGTTATGAGCCTGTGTTATTTTGGGCACTGTTGGCTCGCTATGAGCCTGTGTTATTTTGGGTACTGTTGGCTTGCTGTGCGCAAGGAACCGAGTGTTCTGGACTGTGACTTTTGATCAGGGGAGGCACTGAGTTGCTGGAGGTTTTGGGCATGCAGGGCTAGGATATCCGTAGATATCCTGGAGCTAGGTAGTTTTCCTAGTTGGCAGGGAGGACAGTAGTTTTGGGCAGTTATTTTCCTGTTTGTGGCAGGGTTGATCTGTGTAGCAAAGAGAAGAAAGGCAGCACCAAAGCAAAGAGGTAACATAAATTAGCATCAGATCCAGGTACTTATTAAGTTGTGTATTTATTTCATACTGTAAATAGTTTAGTATTTATTGATAAATCCAAGTTACTGAAGTTGTTGTTATAAAAATCAATATCATGTTATGAAGTTTTGTTTTAGTTTACTTCTTGAAATGTTTAGGAAACTTAATGATGTTTAGAAATATACGGGCATTATAGCCTTCCTTCATGGATGCATCCTAGTGACTCCTTCCACCATGCTTCCACCTCTGAGAGACAACTTATTCCATTATCTAGCCACTCTCTCAGGGAGAAAATCATTTTCCTTCAAGTTTTCTGAGGCAGAAGGGAGGGCACACCAACCCGAGGTTTGCGCCCTTGCTAGTTTCTCCTTTGTCAGGATGAAGTGAGTGCTCCCTCTTCTATGGCTGCATTGATATTCTCTCACTGATCCCTAGGGATCACACTGAGATATCCAAATCTTCTTGGCCACTCTCAGATGATCTATTCTTTGGATCTCCATTACTTGGTCACCCAAACCAATGGTGCGCCCTTGTTCTGATTTCCACCGCTGAGGAGTTTTTGGTCAGAAGTCGGACTATGGCTTCTGTGGTCACATTCTCCTATATATCTCATTATTGGGAATATCAATTGGTATCAGAGCCTCAAGATCCATGGAAAATATTTTCTTCTTGAAGATTGATCCAAATTTGTTTTTGGGTTTTTCATGAAATAGTCCATATTTTGCCCATTCTAGGGTTTACATATTCATGCAAGAAGCTCAACAGATCTCATAGAACCAAGGGCGTCCAAATATCCATTTCAACAGAGAGGAGTTCCACAAATCCAAAACAATATATATCTCTCCCTCTAGACCAGTTCATCTTCGTTGCTTCAGGGTTTTGCAGCCTATGTTCCCAAAACAAAGCCTGGCCCATTTTTCAGCATTGCAAACTATAGGTGCCTTTAATCTTCAGCTGGCCTCACAATTCCTCCACGCAAATATCCTTTGGAATTCGAATCATATTCAAACACATCAAATCGCATCCAATATATTGCCTCTGTCCTCAATGAGTTGCTCAGAATGAAAAAGAAAAACAATCCAGACCCCTTCTGGTTGGACACTCGAATCCAACTACCCAAATTTGTTGGTCAAACCAATAAAGAAATTGTGGATTCTTGGATCCGTAGCCTCTCCACCTATTTCAATACATGTCCAAGCCTTATCAAGGAAACAAATATCTATATTGTCGCCTTGCAATTAGAAGGAATGGCACAAACTTGGTGGGATACAGAGCAAGAGAAGACCACATTTGTGATTGAGATTGGGGATGCTCCAAAATCCTCTACTTCCAAACCCATCAAAACATGGGCTCAAATTTCTAAATCTTTGAGAAGTCTCTTCTACCCACTCAGGTATGTGCAATCCTTGTGGATCAAATGGCACCAACTTCGACAATTCCCTTTACAAGGAATGCAAGGCTACATAGACTTCTTCTACAAGATGCGCCTCTTACTTCATATTCTAGATCCGAAAGAGGTACCCATATTAAAGTTTTTTGTTGGTTTATTAATTTAGTTCTGTTGAGAAGTAGAGATGTTTGAAAATCCAAATATAGACAAAACATTTCAAATATCTTTCACTATAGAAAGGAAATTTTCTCCTATAGGTCATACTGCTCAGTCCCGCCCCTACACCAACCCCTTCGCCTCTCAACCACCCAAATCCCATCCTTCAGACTACTTTCCACCTCCTCGGGCTCAAAACCCCACACCCAATACAAATACAAGGACACCCTCATGCTCATTCCACAAAACTACTTCACACAATTAATCTGATTGTCGCTTCCTCCAAGATATAAAGACCAACAAAACCCTACTCACTAAGCTCATTGTGCCATCCCAAGTAGAATATATCGAAGAAGTTCCTCTGGACAATCCCACAAAAGTATATCCCTCACTGATTCTAATGACCCATGAAGATTCAAACTTATCCACCCAACCCCTCTTCACCCATAATTGCCAAATTAAAAATGCCTTGGCTTGACTGATTATGGACAATGAAAGCTAGAAGAATTTGGTGTCTCAAGACCTTGTCAATCGTCTTAATCTGGTTACTACTCCACATCCACAACCCTATCAAATCGGATGGGTCCATAAGGATGATCACTGCCTCTTAGTTTCTAAGCGTTGTATGGTCACTTTTTCCATAGGCCAATTCAAAGATACTGTCCTCTATGATGTCTCCCTATTGGATTGTGCGGATTTGCTTCTAGGGATCCCATACCAAACCCAAAAAAATGATATCTATATGGACAAATCCTGCTAATAAAAAATTACCAAAGAAGACCACACTTATATCTTAACTGCAACAAAACCCAAACCCCCTAATACCAAAGAACAAATCCTGCATGTTCACTTAAACCAGTGTGTCTCTCTCTGTTTGGTGCGGCCAATAACACCAAACATTACCACTCACTCTTCTCCTGAAACAATGACTCCTCTCCTCCTATAGTTTTCAGAGGTATTTCAACCTCTGGAGGGACTTCCCCCCTCCCGACACATTGACCATTCCATTCATCTCATCCCCAAATATTCTTTACCTAATTCCCCTACTTACCGGTTGGCCCCAATAGAAACAGAGGAAATATAAATACAATTGACTGACCTCATCAACTTTGTCCACATCCAACCTTCATCTTCTCCCTTTCCTTCTACCACATTTTTCATTCCCAAAAGAGATACCTCAAAAATTCACATTGTCACTGATTACCGAGCCTTGAATAAAGCCACAATAAAAAACCATTACCCCCTTCCCCGGATTGAGGAGCTACTCGACACCCTCCAAGGAGATAAGTGGTTTACTAAATTGGATTTGACAGTTGACTACCATAAAGTACGAATGAATCCAGATGATGTTTGGAAAACAACGTTCAAGACCAAATTTGGTCTTTTTGAGTGGAAAGTAATGTCTTTCAAACTCACCAATGCCCCAACCACTTTCATGAGTCTCATCAATGACATCTTCAGGGAACATTTGGGTCGATTTGTGGTCATCTAATTAGATGAAATTCTGATATTTAGCTAGACATGGGACACTCACATGCAACATGTCTGACAAGTGCTCCAAATTCTTCGAGAACACAAGTTACAAGTCAAAGCGAAGAAGTCCTATTTTGGTCAGACTTCAGTTCCCTATCTCGGATTTTTGGTCATCTCAGAGGGTATCCAACCAGATCAAGCCTACATCCAAGCATTGAAGAAATGGCCTCTACCTTCTTCAACTAATGAGCTCAAAATCTTTCTGGGTGGCATCAATTTCTACCGTAAGTTTATTCTCTTTTTTTCACATGTTGCTCATCCTTTGCATTATCTCGCAAATACTTATTCTACATTCATCTCGACTAAATAAGAAACTAGTCACTTTGTTGAGGTCAAAGACTCCCTCTGCTCATCCCCTGTATTACATCTGTCGAACCTCTCCCAACCTTTTGAGATTGAGTCTGATGCATCAAAATATGTTATTGGTTCCATACTTAAACAAGGAGGACACCCCATTTCTTACCACTCCAAACCGTATCCAAGGCAAAGAAAAATTATAACATCTATGACAAGGAATTTTCCAGTCTGGTTCAAGTGCTCAAGAAATGGAGACATTATTTGTTGGGTAAAGAAACAATTCTACATACAAACTACCACCCTTTTATTTTCATCAACTCTCAATCAAAGATTCAGGAACAAAGGAACCTTAAATGGGCCTCCTACATTCAACAATTTCACTTAGTCATCAGATATAAGAAAGGCACTTCTAATAAGATGGTTGATTTTCTAAGCCGACCTCCCACTCTAGTTCTCCCCATTATAGAAGTGTGTTGTGCTACCTATGACACATGGAAAGATCATTATTCTACTGACCCTGACTTTCGAGAGATTTGGGAAGCCTTGCAAAGTCCCACAGCGATCAATCAGACCCCCTTCATAAACTACACTATTCGGGATGGGTGGCTCCATAATTTGAATTTGTTATGCGTTCCACACGCAAAAGACCACCTCTTTCTCACGAGGGAGGTGCATGCTTCAGCCTATGGGGGCCACTTCGGTACTACAAAGACCATCCAACATCTGCAATGCCATTTCCATTGGCCTTCTATGCAGCCTCAATTTGAAAAATTTATTAGAGCCTTTGCATTATGCTCACAATCCAAGCCATCCAATCAGAAGCATGGGTTATATCAACCACTTCCACTTCCTCTTCCTTCTCGGCCTTGGGAGTCAATCTCAATGGACTTCCAACAACCCAAAAGAAACATGATGCAATCTGGGTAGTGGTATGTCGCTTCATGAAAATGACACTTTTTATCCCATGCACTAAGACTACTACAACATCGCAAACAATGGAACTCTACTTCTGACATGTCTAGCCCCATTTTGGCCTCCCATGTACTATTATCTCAGACAGATATTCTCGCTTCCTCAACACATTTTGGAAGACAATATGGGCGCTATTGGGGTGCCCACTCAAGTTTTCTACTGCATTCCATCCTCAAATGGATGGCCAAACAAAGGTTGTCAACAAAGTCTTGGTTCATGCTCTCCAAACTCACTTTGGGCACAACAAACAATAGGACAATTACTTTCACATTGTACAACATAGCTACAACAAGGCAACACATTATTCTACAAGATTTTCACCTTTTGAAGTCTGCTTGGGCTTCCAACCAGCATCTCCAACCGATCTCCCACTCACTTGGGCTCCTCAAGGTACCTTCCATCAATAACAGGAACAACTCTGACCACAACGATTTCTCCAACAAATTGCACAACGCCACACTATAGTAACAACAACACTTCAAGCAACCCAAGAGCATGCTAAGCAGTGCCATGAAAAACAAAGAACCTTCATGTCCTTTCAACTAGGGGATCAAGTCTGGTTACACTTGGGTAAGAAGCACTTCAAAGGCCACCATCACAAGCTTCTTCCAATAAGATATGGTCCATATACCATCCTCGATAAGATTGGAGAAAATGCTTATAGGTTGGATCTGCCACCACAACTGGGAATCCACAATGTCATTAATGTAAGTCACTTAAATCTGTTTAAGCCTTCCCTCTTGGAAGAACCAGTCAACATCATTGATCTAGTGGACAAAATTCCCGATTTCCAACTCCCATTGGTCAAAGACATTGTACTGGACACCCAGACTCACTCTATAAGGCACCAGACATACACTTCATATCTGGTAGACCACCAAGGCCAGACTCCTTCTCAGGAAAAGTGGATCACAACTGATATATTGCACAACAAGTTTCCTCATCTTCTCGTGGAAGTCGAGACATTTCCAGATCGAAACAGGGAGGAATTGGGCCAAGGAAGTCACCTATGGGAACGCCCACCCGGGGCACTCAAGTCATTCACCTAGGCGCAACACATTTTCACATTTTGATGATCAATTAAGCATATGCAAATAAATGGTTCCCTCAGTATATAAGGTGAACCGGGGACCCTAATAAGGAATTCTTGCCTTTTCTTCTGAAGCTGCATGATTCACTTGTTTTATTTTCAGAGTTTGTAATTTACGTTTGCTGCAATTTCATTTTTGGCGTTTCTGAGGAATAACTAGTGCACCTTCCTTCATGGATGCATCCTGGTGACTCCTTTTTCCATGTTTCCACCTCTGAGAGCCAACTTATTCCATTAGCTAGCCACTCTCTTAGGGAGAAAATCGTTTGCCTTCAAGTTTTTCGAGGCAGAAGGGAGGGCGCACCAACATGGGGTTTGCTCCCTTGTCGGTTTCTCCTTTATCGAGATGAAGTGAGTGCACCCTCTTTTATGGCTGCACTGAGCTTCTCCCACTGATCCCCGGGGATCACACTAAGATAGAAAAATCCTCTTGGTCATTCTTAGATCATCCCGTCTTTGGATCTCCATTGCTTGGTCACCCAAACCAATGGTGCGCCCATGTTTTGATTTGCACCCCTCAGGAGTTTTTGGTCAGAAGTCGGACTATAGTTTGTGTGGTCACCTTCTCCTATAGATCGCCTTCTTGGGCAGATAACAAATATAAAATATTATGTCTTTCTTGATATAATCAATGTAATCAAATAAATAATTTTGATATTGTATTTTTGTTAATCAAATAATTAATATTAATAAAAAGTATTGATATTATATTTAAATTTTTTGGATATTATATTTTTCTTAATATAATAAATGTATTCAAAGTTTCCTATATAATATTTTTTTTTATATAATGTGTTCTTTTATTGGTACAATAAATGCAATAAAATAATTATATGATGTCTTTTTCTTATATAATATATGATATTGTCCTTTTATTAATGTTATATATTAACATTTTTTATAATAAATATAATATTTTTTTATGAATATAATAATGTGTTTTTTTATATAATAAATGTAATTAAATATTAATGTCTTTTTTAATCAAATAATAAATATAATGTTTTTTTTTTAATAAAGTGATTTTCTTGATATAATAATAATAAATTATTAATAATTAATATTGGCAGTGTTTTTTATGTAATATAATAATATATTAATAATTTTAATATAATATAATATAATATTTTATATATCAAATAATTATATAAAAAATGTTATATATATATATATATATATATATATATATATATATAATATAATATATTGTTATTATCATTTAGTTTAAAATATAAAATAATGTAATCAAATAAATAATATTAATATTGTCATTTTTTAAAAATATTATGTATTAACATTTTTTTAATCAAATCATAAATATAATGTTTTTTTTCTTCATATAATAAATGTAATTAAATATTAATAATTAATATTGATATTAATTTTTTTATAATATAATAATATATTAATAATTATAGTGTAATGTAATATAATATTGTTTTTTTAATATTATGTATTAACATTTTTTTTTAATCAAATGATAAATATAATGTTTTTTTTTTCATATAATAAATTAATTAAATTTTGTTTTTGTTTGTTCCACACCAACCTTTAATATGGTTGGATTTTTTGTCCCCACAGGTTTTGAATCAGTGACTTTAACAACATGGAGTGGCTTAACAACACACTCCGTCACCCACTGTCCTACACCTCGGGGACTAAATCAATTAAATATTAATAATTAATATTGATATCAATTTTTTTATAATATAATAATATATTAATAATTATAGTGTAATGTAATATTATTTTATATCAAATAATTATATATAAAAAAGTTTTTTTTATATAAATGTTGTATTTTTTCTTAATATATTATTATTATTATATAAAAAATGTTTGTTGATTTAAATGTTGTTGTTTTTTTTAATATATTGTTATTAGACATTTAATTTAAAATATAAAATAATAGATAATGTAATAAAATAATTAATATTGTATTTTTTTAATATAATAAATGTAATTAAATTTCTTTTATATAAAAAAGTTTCTTCTGATAATCAAATATTAATAATTAATATTATATTGTCTCTCTTAATATAACTTAATAATATATTAATAATTAATATCTCTATTGTTTTTAGTAGATATAATATATGTAATCAAAAAATTAATACAACCCTAATCTTAATAAACCTTAAAATATTAAAATAACCTTAATCCTAATTTTTTTAAATGGGCCGGTTGGATAGATATTACTTTGCTCTTGAGTTTATTATTACTGCTCAACCAAGTGATTTGCATTCTAACTTTAAGAAAAATAACTTTTAAGATGGTTTTAAGAAGGATAATTGATGTTTAAAATAACTTAGTACATAGTTAGGCTTTGAATGTAAACCTATGCATTTCGCTCGATCAAATATCCTCCTTCTATTAGAACTTGAATACAAGGAATTAAGTTGACATGCAATAGAAGCCTAGAGGAATAGGGAAACATAATAAACGACTTGTAAAAGGGTTTAAAATAAAAGTTTTGTCACTAAAAATCATAGCACTTAGCTCAGAACTCCATACGATAACAACTCGTTCCAAATATGAGGTAAACCAGGCAAGCACTATTCCTTCTTTAGCTTCTTCATCTCTCTTAGAGTATAATAACCATTTCCTCTAAAATTTTAATGGATGTAACCCTCCAAGACCAAGCTCGTATATAGCAACTTGTTCCAAATATCAGGTTAACCCACCCGGCAAGCATTGCTCATGCTTTAGCTTCTTCATCTCTCTTTCTTTCTGTTTTTTTTTTTTTTTTGTAAATGAGTGCGTGAATCTATATTGCTTTGTAAGGTTATAGTAAAAAACTAATGTAGGGATTCCCAGGATCTGCCTTAACGAAAACCAGATCTGGGGTCCTTGGAGTGCATTATCTGAAAATAGAGAAAAAGTGCCTGGGTCACCACAATGGGAAACCAACCCAGGCTACCATAATCTAGTCTAAAAAAACTTCATCAAAAGAAATCAATAAAAGTCTGAACATAGTGGGGTGAGCTCCTACTCTGAGAGACAGGGTATGGGCGGGTCCTACGCTAGTGTAGGTTGATGGGGTGCTCTGCATCCCCTTTCTTTTGTGCCACGTCCTCCTTCCTCTATTCCACCAGACATAGATTTCTGATGCAAGATGGGGTTCCACTATTGTCGGCTGGAGTGATATCTATCTGGTGGACGTAGCGTAAATAGAGATGAAATTGTCCTGCCATCCACTCCAATTTCTCCTGTTGTCTTTTCTGGTTCTCCAACAGCCTTTTTATACTCATCTCTAGGTTGTTGAGATGGTTGAGAATTCCTGTGCTCTCTTTCTTTTGCTCTTTGGTTTCCATCCTGTTGGTCTCCCCCGTGTTCGCACACATCTTACCTATCAGCATTTTGGTTCTCCAAGCTTCCTCCGTCGTCCTGTGGTAGAGGGTTATCCTTGATTATGTGGTTTTGGGGTCCTGTATCCTCCCTACTTCTTCGGTTAGTGTTGACCAGGGTTTTCCCTGCAGGCATTGTTAATTTCACCCTATCATCTTTTAATGATCGTCTTCCCCTTGTTGTCTATTTTCGTGAGGAAAGTGTTCCTTGCGTCCCTAGCCACCTGTTCAATTCTTGTCATCTGGCAGGTTCTCAGTGGAGGTTCCTTTCCCTAGGGGCCTCTCTTACTGCTGGTTTTCTTCATGCATACCATATTGACTTGCAGGTGGTGGTTCTTACGTTGGGTTCTTTCCCTGTTCCACTGCACCTCCTTATGATAAGTAAGGTGGCCCCTGTAATTGCAATGCCTCGTTCTGTGATATGTTCTAGTGTCTCATCCTTTATGGAGCCAAACCCACTACGGTCTCGTCCTTGCAGTCATGATCTTCTCATCAAGGTGGCTCTGCCAGTCAGAAGACTCTATTCGAGAGAGTGTGCATTTGATGACCTCGTTGTTGTCTTTGCTCTAATGCTCTGCCCTGCTCATTATACAGCATCCCTTTTCCAGTTCCATATCGGTACTTAGGTGATGTGTGTTCCTACTTGGCCCTGGTGAGACCTATCGTCCATCGTCCTTTGCTGCCTGTGAGTTAGGTCCATCGGCCTTTGCTACCTGTGATTTATCTCTTCTTCTTTCCAAAGGGTAGCTTATGTACTTCCTTTTATTGTTGGGGTTGTGGTGACGTACCTTCACCTGATGTGTGATCTACATTTTCATTTGCAACCTTATTTGATTGGTGGGCGATCAGATTCTATCTGGGACCTACATGTCCTACGGTGGTTGTTGCACCTCCATTCTTTTCGTAATATCCCATACTAATCTTGTTATCCGAGTCTTTTGTTGCAAGTTGGGTGCAGTCTGCTCGGAATTGACCTTGCAGGATGTTACTCCAAATTGTGTCTAGTTCTTGACCTTCTTTCTCGACCCCCTCGTTTTCTATTCTGTTCGCCAGTCCTTTTGCTGACCTCCTCACCTAGCTCAACTCCACATTGATCCTTGTCTACAAGTGCTTCTGGATTTTGTTCAGTATGTAGGCTAATCGCCAGTGCCTCTGGCTCTTGCCTATTCGGGTACCATTTTGGAGTTTTCTCACTATGTTGATGACTAGCATAGAGTCTCCTTCCACTATGGCATTCATCATCCCTTCTCAGATGAGAATCTCCAAACCTATTTCTAGGGCCCCGAAGTATGCGACATTATTGGTTGAATTTCCCAGGCTCCCCACTTATAGTTGTATGATGTTCCCTTTACTGTCCCTGATTACTCCTCCCAGACCTCTTCTTCCTGGGTTGCCTTTTGCTGCCCCATCAAAATTCAACTTGAGAGAGCCTGGAGGTGGTAGTTTATAGTTGCGCTCACCTCCTTGGAGTTGTTGTTGTTGCCTATTTGGATTGGGGTTGCGCCCACCGGTTAATTGGAAAACATCTAGGACTCTGGACTCCTGGTCCGTGGGTTGCGCGCTTCCCTCCTGGCAGTCGCTGCTCATCACTGTCTCACATATCATGGAGGTTATTGTTTCCTTGATCTTCCCTTCTGGCCAGCTTTGGTTTCTGAAAATGCACATGTTCCTTTCCTTCCATTTCGACCATATGATCATTCTTGGGGTGAGGATCCAACAGAGGTTCACCTCTGCTTGGTCGTTGTAGTTTTCTCTCCAAAGCTTGATTGTTGTGGCTATGTTACCACGGATCCTGTCTGACTGACGAAAGATACTTACTGCCCAATCCAACAGTTCTGCAGTGTAGGTGCATTTGTCGAGGAGACGGTTGGTTGTTTCTTCCTGAGTTTGACATAGATGACACCTTGACGGGTGAGTGAAACCTCTTTTCCTTAGGTTATCCAAATTTAGGATGCGGTTGTGTAATATTAGCCACTGGAAGATCTTAATCTTTGGCCATTGGGGGCTGTTCCAGAGCTTATCCCAGTGTTGCGCTAGGTCATCTTGGTCTGGGCCCACCATTTATTGTCATAATTCTTTTAGGTTGAATTCCCCTCCATCCTTTTTTCCCCACCTCAGCTGGTCTTCTCCTTCCATTATTGTTATTTTCCATCTACCTAGTTCCTCCTCCGCCTCTTTTATTATTGTTGCAGTTATCTCATTGTTTTGAGGGATAATATTGTCCCAGGTTCTCCATTTGTTGTGGTCCATTCCCTGCTACCAGTATCAATAAACGTTGATTTTTCCTTGCGTGATGAGGTCCTATTGGAGTATTCCTCTATTCGGGTTTTCCATCCTTTTTTTCTGTTGCTATGCATCCTCCCAAAATCTAACTGTTCTTCCATTCCTGATTTCCCAAAAGTTGTGTGTCTGAATCCATGCTTTGTTGCACCATGCTAGGTTCTATATGGTTGAGCCTTCCTTGGTTCGTCCAAAGCAGATTCTATCCTGGTCGCGGGTGTCCGGTGTGTACTTTTCCTTCCATAGGTTTACCCAAGGTGTTGTAGTTTCTTTGACCCAACACCACCATAGTTTCGCCCCATATGCATTGTTGGTCGTTTGTGGATCTTGCAGCCCCAAACCTCCTTTTCTTTTTGGCCTGCAGACTTTCTCCCAGGCCACTAGGGCCCATTTTTTCTTTATTTCTGCACCTCGCCACAGGAAGTGCCTCTGGATGGATATGATTTTCTATAGGATCCCCTGTGGGGTGGGGAATACATACATCATATAGGTTGGAATAGCTTGTAAGACAGTCTTAGTTAGGATCATTCTGCCAGCTAGATTAAGGGACCTATACGTCCAGTTTTTTACCTACTCCTGTAACCTGTTTCTTACTCTTTCCCAAGTTTACAACTTATATACTTTGTCTATCAAAGGAACCCCCAAATACTTGGTTGGCAGTGTTTTTCGTTCAAAGCCTAGGATGTTGGTCAAATTCCTTTGGATAGTTGGGTTGGTATTA
>JZKD02S1672800.1:515902-530125 GCA_000966675.3 Picea glauca
CCTTCCATAATAGGATCCATTGTATGGTGTTTCCCTACCTCAAGGGTTTGATGGTAATAAAGAAGATTTTGCATATTGTTCTTGTATATCTATTGTGGTGCTTTTGTATTCAGTCTTTGGTTCTTAACAAAAAATTGGAATAACTGGGTTGATAAACAAAGCAAGATGCGATCAGTAGACTTACAGTGATGGTACATATGAGCCCTTTGGCTATTTTCTTGCAACTGTCGTTTCATTGATGTCGTCGACGACTGTTAGAATCCTGGGAACTGCCTGTTGCCTTTCGTCGGTGGCCTTCTTCAATTCCCTTTTGATCCATTCTTCAATGTAGCTTCTCATTGGGGTGATATTGATCTCATTCTGGATTTTTATGTTGAAAAGATCGTTTTCTAATTCGCGGAAGTCGATAGAAAAATTACACAGAGCCTGATGAATTTCATCATTTTTTATTGAATAGTTGACTAGCCAGTCGTCGACGTGAGTTTGATCATATTCAAGGATGTTGTAAAACTTTTCCAGAGACAACCCCTTAAACATATCAACGTGTTTATCGAACTCTTGCCTAGTTAAGGGAAAGGAGTTTGTGATTAAGTCGGGGTCTTGGAAGTTGTCGGTCTTTCCGACTAAGTTTATTCTTGAGAGTCTTGTGAATACTTTATCTTTCTTTGATATGGCTTGTTCACATGACTGAAGAATGAGATGCATGTTCTTCACTTTTTCCTTCGAGCATGCATTTAATTGATTGATTCAGTTTTTGGATGGAAGATCTTGTTGTCTTCTTTTTGTTTCTGTCATATTGTTGACAATGGTGCCAAAAGGAAGGATTGTCTTTAAATAGAAATTTTCTTCATATTTTAACTTTGTCTGCAAATGTTTGAGCAAACTATGTGCCCCGTGTGACATCCCAAAAACTGAAAGTAATTTAAAAATTCAAAAAAATTGTTAGAAAACTATTCTGTTTTTGGTAAATTCGAATTTAGAAATTTTTTGCCATTTAGGCAATTCCAATTTTCGAATTTGGTAAATTGTAATAAAATTATTTTGACTGTTGGGTAGAAATTGTGATTGGACCCAACTAACTATTTGATTTTGACACTTGTATGAAAACATAATATTTTATATCTATTGCAGGGGGACAAATGGAACAACCATGTTAAAATCATCTAACCATGACTCCATGAGTGGGGAACATGTTGGAACTACCTCTGGGATGATTGTTACAAGTGGCAAATCAAAGAATTGGCCAATAGAATCCCCTGAAAATCAGGGATTTAGAAAGCTGCGAAAATTCCAAAGGGAGGGAAAAAATACCTAGGCAAAAAGGACTTGTGTTGATAAATAACATATGTGAGGAGGCAGGATGCTACCAAGTATGAACGAGAAAAATGAATTAGACTCTTGCTGCTATGAACACTAAATTCTGAGTGTGAGGCAAGGTGAAGTGACTAAGAAAAGACTGTTGCTCAGGAGAGGTTCCAGAATTCACCCTCATGGATTCACGGTTAGGTTAGGGGGTGAACGAAACAAGTAACTTTGGTTGTTCCATTCTAAGGTTGGGAGGAACGTGGCTATTCCCTTTGTCTTCCAGCGTTTGGTTCAGATATGTTCATCTATCATTTTTCTGGTTCTACATCTCTTGTCTTAAGTTGCTGTCCATATACATAGATATATTTCTGGGCAATTGATCTCTATTTGAAACTATCGTTAAATATGAATCATTATGATCTGAATGATTAAAAGAGAAATTTAGCGTAATCTTGTGCATATTACTACCAAATAATTTTTGACAATTTTATTCTAGTATGTATGGTATATTTATGTTCAGTAGTTAACACATAACAAAGAATTGAATGGTGGAAGTACGCCATGAATTATAATCACATTGATGGCTTCTCTATCCCATCAATTACATTAACAAATTTCTACCAAATTAATACGCAATATTTTTAATAATGAATAACCCTAGAAGGAGACTAGACTATTTAAATTCGAAAATACATATACTGTTTCATATATCTATACAAGAATTACACCCCTAGGATCGCATTTGCGGCTGGGTTAGATTTTCTTATTTTATTCTAAGTTACCTATGCAAACTATATACATAAACAAGAATAAACTGTGTAGAGTTACATACATAAATACATATACGTATAGGAATACATACATGAACTTATACATGCGGATAAGCCCCCATCAAGCACATTGTGGAACTCTGGAAGAAATGCTTGTGACCTTTCAATGTAAATAGAAAACTATGGAACAAAGAATTTAAGGACGGAACATTTTAAAACAAGAACAGAGATGCATGAAACCTTAAAGATCTTTATGCCTTCGTTTAATTATACAAATGAATTCCATAACCCTGTCGTCAACTAGCAAATTAAACCAACCCTTTGATCAATCGGGCGACAATGGAAATAGAGGGAAATTGTGAATCTATTAATCATATTGGAGTTCTGTAAATACTATAAAATACAACCATAAATGTATGGGACTCACTGCCGAAGAGGACAGAAGTGGTTATACTTATGTATTTGAATGAATAATTAATGTATCAACAAAAATCCACAATAGTAATTAAAATATCTTGACTACTACATAATAGTCGCTCGCAGTGAATATGGTACAATGTCTATAATCCTTCTCCTAAGAAAGAAAATGAGACGGTGATACACCATGTGATGACTGATTTTAGAACTAAAACCTTCGTTTCAAAAACCTGGATTATTAATTCCGGATTATTTTCAAAAGGAACTCGAGTACCTTTCATATGGGGATGCCAGGGAAAATTCGAGGGTTTGGATGCTCCGCTCTTGCAAGGAAATAGAAGAAAAAATAAAACTCATTAGTATATGTCAATGAGACTCACATTTGACTTACATAGATCAATAAATACAAGTAAATTAGAATACAGAGGAGTTCTGGAATATATTTAACTTAGGGCCTTAGCATCGGTCGTCGTCTGCTTCAGAATTGACAGAGGCATCCTGAAAATGGAGGGGAGGAGAGAGATGAAGTTGACGTGATGGGTTCCTCGCAAGAATCAGAGGCCCCATCATTAGAATAGGTTATACAAATATTAAAAAAATCAAAAAATCAAAATGTCTAAAGATTAAGACAAACAAGAAAACACTACCGAAAGGTGTTCTGAAAACCCCAAGCAAGAATCTAGTCAGAATAATAGAACATAGAACTTTGCCAAGGGGTATTCTTATTAAGGCCGAAAATTTTGAACACAGTATATTGCAGAACGTAGGAAATAACACCTAATACCCTTATCCCTGAAACATATAGATTGTCCAACCAGATTTTATACATACATGAGTCGACCCAATAGTAAAGGGACATAAACCCTAAATTAAGTCGTGAGTGCAAGTGACTAGATAACAATATTGTTCCACTCTTTAATCTGTAAGGGAAGACTACTACATTTATAAAATATTACAATAAACATAACAGACTGATAAGTGCCCAGAGGGATGGCCTCGACGAAAACATTCAAAAAACAACCACCGTTACCCTACGACAAACTAGACTACACAAATACATATATGCATGTTCAAAGAAAACTCTTAAGGAAAATTGGAAACTCCCATATAGAATAAATGATAGGTTTTGTAGAAGAACCTTACACCAGTTGTGGGGAGATGATCGATCATATTCCGCCTCTTCCAGAGTAAAACATCTCTTCAACCCTCACACTAGAGCGTATATCCATCACTACCCAAGAACGTCTTACAGAGTGATCAAGACAAATGGAAATGGAACCTAATTAATTTTCCAGAAGGGATTAAGAGAGAAAGTAGTTAATATTGGAGTATTGAGACATGTGATATTCGGGAAGTGACCATACCTTCACAGGAAAGGAAAGAAAGTGACAGGTATGGGTGGGTCTCAAGGTAGGTGTTCATTAAGGAGAGGGACGAAGGTATCAATGCGCCCTAGCATTTACTACACTGGTTCTCGCACCGAGTAAATGCGATGGGAAAGAATGTCATAACATCTACTCTGTAACTGACAACGACCCTTATTTATGCAGTGTGTTAGTGGACCAAGGCTAGGACTGTACACATTTTACTTTAAGGGCATAGCTTAGGCTCAAACCTAGATACCATGTCCTAGCACGACTGGATTAATGTTTCCCTATCAAGAGACCCTTAATCATTTATGGAAAATACGTCTTGCCTTCTTGTACCTTAGCACCGAATTGTTTGTTGATCGGGAGGCCATGAACTTAGACTTCCTTTACATCAAAACTATTAATGTCTCAGGTTATATATGTATATGTATAAGGGATCTTTCAAATGTATGCTCACGATATACCCAAACATATGTAACACTTTATATATTGAAGACTTAATCAATAGGAAATATATGTATATAGACATATAGATATAGTGAATATGCATAGACTCGTTAGTGCCAAATAAAGGGACCAAGGGTTGAATGAATGGTTAGAATTAACACTCGTCAATGTTAAAGTATCACTAAAGGAAATAATAAGGGGATTAGTAATTGCACTCATCAATATTAAAGTATAGTTAGAAATGTGTATATGATAGAAAAGGAAATGATGCCCCTAGAGGCTCTTAGGAATTTAATGGCATTTCAATAAACATAGGTTCTTAAGCTTACACCTCAAAATCTGTGAACCTCCAGTGAAGAAGGTTATGTTGGTTATGATAATTCGAAAAATAGGAAATGAAGTACCCTAAGAATTTTTTTTTTATCTAAATTTTGAGGTACATTACATATGGTATCAGAGTCACAAGATACAACACTTGGACCTTGAATGGGGCCATCTGATTTATTTAAATGTATAATTATGTTTTTATAAAGCTAATAAAAACCTTTATTGTTACAAACAAAAAACCTTTTATGTTTTGTGTGTTAGTCATGGTAGCAGTAAATGACGACATGGAAATCATAATCTATGGGAACCCTGACCAAAGACCTCTTGAAAATCAGAGACAGAATAGTGACGGAAGTTCACCTACTGAAGTTCTGGAAATAATGAGGAATCTCATCATCTAACTGCAGGTTTTCAAAGCCGACAATGAAAACATAAATAAATCTCAGTAGGAAAAACAAGAAATAAATGAAGTCCTGCTATGCAGTATAGTGACCAAGAAAATCCCAAAGGATGATAATAACGATGAAGAAGTCAGCAAGAGAGATTCCAAGAACTCGGGACCAGAAATAGAAAAAAGGATACATTTTGTCTGAAGGTACACCTTCAGCTGAGGACAAAAGCAAAACAGACAGAAAGAGAAGACACGTAGACCTCCTTGAAGGAGAATTCAAGAAAATTAAACCAACTATCTTTGATGGAGAATCCAAAATAGGAGAAGAAGCAGAGGCATGGTTATTGGACATCAAAAAGTACTTCCAGATATATAACTATTCCAGCAATATGAAGGTCATAATGGCCATATACAATCTAAAAGGGAAGGCCCGCATTTGGTGGCAAGACTTGAAATTGGCCAATGGCCTAAAGGAGAAATAGATGGAATGGTCCATCTTTAAGAAATATTTCAAGAAACAGTACCTATCTGAAAGCTACTATGAAAGAAAAAAAAAGAATTTTATGAACTAAGACTTGGACAGATGATAATGGAGGACCTTATAAATAAATTCATGGAATTATTAAGGTTCGTACCTTACATTCGAGAGGATAAGGTAAAAATCCAGTGGTTCTTAAGTTGTTTACCATAGTCCTACATGGACAAAATTGAGTTTGACAACCCCATGTCCTTGAGTAAAGTATTCAGGAAAGCACGAATGTGCTACGATCAATACAAACAACGGTAAGAGTTTCCCAAAGCCTGGAAGGATAAGAAACAAGATCAAATGAATTAGTGAAAGAAGGGATACTAGCCAGCTCCTTATCATAATGCAACAAAAATCTTTCCGAGAAAGGATTTTCACTCCAACCATCTGAATATGCAAGGCAACAAAAAACCAGTAAATCTGGGAATGAAGAATTTTGTGGACAACCCTCGCGAACCACTAAAGTGTTGGGAATGTGGAGAACCTCATCTAAGGAGGAATTACCCACATTTAAATTTAGCAAACATAATTGTTGTTCATAATTTGCAGGAAGCCTCAACGACGGGAGATGTAGGCAGAATCCTGCATCGGATAAATCCAGCCATAGACGGTCAGCAAGATGACCACCAATCCTCTATGGTAGAGATCGAAAACACTCGAATTTATGCTTTAATTGACCCTGGAGATATGTTAGGTTATATTACTCTTGATGTAGTAGAGTCAGATAAACTTAAGAAACTGAAGCACACAAAATCATGGCTAGTACAACTAGCAACAAGAACAAAAAGGAAAGTATTTGACTTTATTTTTTATTTCGAGTTCAGCTTAGATGGGAAAAACATAAGAACGAATATAAACATCCTACCACTAGGATATTATGATATGATTATCAGAATGGATTGGTTGGAAAAGCACAAAGAGGTACTAGACTGTTATACAAAGACACTTAACTATAAAGACGATGTTGGCACTACTAGGACAACCCAAGGTATACCAAAACCTGTATCAGTTAGACAAGTTTCAACAATGCAACTTAAGAAATGTATGAGAAAGGGATGTCAATTTTATGCCATCCAAATAACGAATCTGCTAAAAAAGATAGATAAGCCAGAGTTAGAATATTTTGCTGTCCTATGCGAATTCAGAAACATGTTTGTGGATGAGATACCGGAATTACCTCCTAGGAGGGAAATATAGTTCTCCATAGATCTGCTACCTGGTTCAACTCCTATCTCAAAAGAACCTTGCCGAATGAGTCTACTAGAACTAACAGAATTAAAAATACAATTACATGAATTGTTGGACAAAGTGTATATCCGACTGAGTGTTTCACCATGGGGGGCACCAGTCCTCTTTGTGAAAAATAAATATGGTACTCTGAGGCTTTGTATCGATTATAGACAATTGAATAAAATGAATATTAAAAACAAGTACCCCTTACCTAGGATAAATGACATGTTCAATCAAGTAGGAGGGGCTAAGATATTTTCAAAATTGGATTTACAATCCGGTTATCATCAAGTTAGAATAAAGGATGAGGATATAAGAAAAACAGATTTTCGAACAAGATATGGACACTACGAATTTGTATTCATACCCTTCAGACTCACTAACGCACCAACCACGTTTATGTGGCTAATGAACAATATTTTCAGTCAATACTTGGACAAGTTCATACTAGTATTTATCGACGATATTCTGGTCTATTCTAAAATAGAGGAAGAATATGAAGAACACTTAAGGGTAGTTCTGCAAATGCTGAGGAAACACAAATTTACGCCAAATTTGATAAGTGTGACCTTTATCAAAAGAAAATACAATATCTTGGACATGTAATTTTAAGAGAAGGCATTACCGTAGACTCTAAGAAAATAAAATCCATCACGGAGTGGCCAATACCTAAGGATGTGATAGATATTCGGTCATTCATGGGAATCATCGGATACTATCATAGTTTTATAGGAGGGTTTTCCAAGATAGCCTACCCTATCATGTCATTACAAAAGAAAGGAACCAAGTTTAAATGGTCACAGGGGTGTCAAGATAGTTTTAACAAGCGGGAAGAATTATTGACAACTGTACCCATATTGAATGTAGCAGAACAAGACAAAGAATTTACCATATGTGTTGATCCAAGTAAAGAAGGAATAGGGGGTGTACTAACACAAGAAGTACATGTAATTTGTTCTGAGTCCCAGAAATTAAAATAACATGAGGGAAATTATGCTACTCATGACTTGGAATTGGTAGCGGTAATACACGCCTTAAAAATGTGGTGACACTACATAATGGGTAGAAAATTTCTACAATTAACAAATAATAGTGGTGTGAAATATCTGTTTAGTCAACCATATCTTAATGCAAGACAAGCAAGATGGCTAGCCTTCTTGACAGAATTTGACTTCGAGGTCAGACATATCAAGGGTAAAGAAAATAAGGTAGTAGATGCTTTAAGCAAAAGAGTCCATGGGTTATTTGAGATAAATATCAGCAGGGAAGAAAGTGATCTGGAACAAAGAATAAGAACGACACGTATTAACGACAAAAATTACACTAAGATAACGACAGAACTACAAAACAACACTGCAAACTCAGATAAACCAGATCTGAGTATCGACAAGAAATGACTACTATGAATTAAAAACAGACTTCACATACCAGATGCAACAGAGTTAAAGTTAATAATCTTGGGCGAAGTGCATAAGAAACCATATTCTATCCATCCAGGTTACCAGAAAACGATAACAACACTTAGAAAACTATTTTTTTGGCCTAATATGAAGGGAGAAACAACAGAATACTTGGCTAGGTGCCAAGATTGTCAATAGGTTAATGTCGAACACCAGCATCCAGCTGGCCTATTACAGCCTTTACCAGTGCCAGAATGGAAATGGGAGACCATATCACTAGACTTTATAACAGGTTTGCCCAAAACTCAGAAACAAAATGACTCTATTATGGTTGTGATCGATAAACTCAGTAAGTCTGCACAATTTATTCCTGTGAAATCTACTTTTAAAGCTATAAACATCGTTGAAATATTTATGAAGGAAATTTTTAGACTGCATGGTATTCCTAAAATGGTGATCTCAGATAGAGACGTAAAATTTATGTCCACTTTTTGGAAAGAATTGTTTGTAGGGATAAATACTAATTTGAATTTCAACACGAGTTACCATCCACAAACGGATGGACAGACCAAACGAACAAATCAGATTGTAGAAGATATGCTCCATATGTATGTAAGAACAAAACCAAGTAAGTGGGAAGACTACTTATACTTGGTAGAATTCACGTATAACAATGGGTACCAAACTTCGACTAAATTGAGCCCCTTCGAGGTACTGTATGGCATAAAGTGTACGACACCAATTAGCTGGGATGACCTGGTTGATAGACTCATGATTGGACTAGAAATGCTCTAAGAAATGAAAAGTACAGTAAGAAAGGTGCAAAAAAACTTAAAAGAGGCACAGGACAGATAAAAACATTATGTGGACTAGAAAAGAAGACACTTGGGATTTCAAGTGCGTGATCATGTTTACTTAAAATTCAAAGCCCGAAAGAGTTCACTAAAAATCGGGAACTGTGCCAAATTGGCAACGAGGTTTTGTGGGCCCTTTGAAATATTAGCTCGAATTGGACACGTAGCATACCAACTTGCACTTCCAGCTAATCTAAGAATTCATAATGTATTTCATGTTTCCTTGTTGAAAAAGTATGTCCATGAGCCTCCTCATATGATTGATTGGAACTTGGTGCAGGTGGAACCAGAAGGCGAGTTCTAGGCGGAACCCTTACGCATTCTGGACCGGAGAGAAATAGCACGTCGGAACAGAACCGTTGCTCAGGAAAAGGTGCAATGGAAGAACTTTATCCCTGAGGAGGCCACTTGGGAGTTGGAGGGAGATTTGCAGAAATCTCATCCAATCCTATTCCAAGAAGGGAACGGACACCGAGGACAGTGTTTTATTGAAGGGTGAAAGGATGTGACATCCCCAAAAATAAAAGTAATTTAAAAATTCAAAAAAATTGTTAGAAAACTATTCTTTTTTTTGTAAATTCGAATTTGGAAAATTTTTGCCATTTAGGGAAATTCCAAATTTCAAATTTGGTAAATTGTAAATAAACTATTTTGACTTTTGGGAAGAAATTGTGATTGGACCCAACTAACTATTTGATTTCAACACTTGTGCTATTTATGCACGGGAAAATTGAATTAGAATCTTGCTACTATGAACACTAAATTCTGAGTGTGAGGCAAGGTGAAGTGACTGAGAAAAGATTGTTGCTGAGGAGAGGTTCCAGAATTCACCCTCATGGATTCATGGTCAGGTTAGGGGGTGAACGGAACAAGTAACTTTGGTTGTTCCATTCTAAGGTTGGGAGGAACATGGTTGTTCCCTTTGTCTTCCATCGTTTGGTTCAGATATGTTCATCTATCCTTTTTCTGGTTATACATCTCTTGTCTTAAGTTGTTGCTTATATACATAGATATATTTCTGGGCAGTTGATCTCTATTTGAAACTATCGTTAAATATGAATCATTCTGATATGAATGATTAAAAAATAAATTTAGCGTAATATTGTGCATTTTACTACCGAATAAATTCTGACAATTTTCTGCTAGTATGTATGGTATATTTATTTTCAGTAATATTCTGTGGGAAAATGGTAAAAACTCCTACAGGTTAGTTGTAGTTATCATATAAATATTTTATTAAGTAGTTAGCACAGAGCAAAGAATTGAATGGTGGAAGTAGACCATGAATTATAATCACATTGATAGCTTCTCGATCCCATCAATTATATTAAGAAATTTCTGCCAAATTAATATGCAATATTTTTAATAATGAATAACCCTAGGAGGAGACCAGACTATTTAAATTAGAAAATACATATACTTTTTCATATATCTATATAGGAATTACACCTCTGGGATTGCCTTTGCGGCTCGATTAGATTTTCTTATTTTATTCTAAGTTACTTGTGCAAACTATATACATAAACAAGAATCAGCTGTGCAGAGTTACATACAGAAATACATATACGTATAGGAATACATACAAGAACTTATAGATGCGGATAAGCCCCCATTGAGCACATTGTGGAACTCTGGAAGAAATGCTTGTGACCTTTCAATGTAAATAGAAAACTATGGAACAAAGAATTTAAGGACGAAACATTTTAAAACAAGAACATAGATGTGTGAAACCTTAAAGATCTTGATGCCTTTGTTTAATTATACAAATGAATTCCATAAACCTGTCGTCAACTAGCAAATTAAACCAACCCTCTGATCAATTGGGTGAGAATGGAAATAGAGGGAAATTGTGAATCTATTAATCATATTGGAGTTATGTAAATACTATAAAATACAACCATAAATGCATGAGACTCACTGCCGAAGAGCACATAAGTGGTTATACTTATGTATTTGAATGAATAATTAATGTATCAACAAAAATCCAGAACAATAATTAAAATCTCTCGACTACTGCATAATAGTCGCTCGGAGGGAATATGGTACAACGTCTAAATCCTTCTGCTAAGAAAGAAATTGAGACAGTGATAAACCATGCAATGACTGATTTTAGAACTGAAACCTTCGTTTCAAAAGCCTGTATTATTAATTCCGGATTATTTTCAAAAGGAACTTGAGTACCTTGCATATGGGGAGGTCAGGGAAAATCTGAGGGTTCGGATGCTCCACTCCTGCAAGAAAATAGAAGAAAAAATAAAACTCATTAGTAGATGTCAACGAGACTCACATTTAATATATAGAGATAAATAAAATATAAGTAAATTAGAATACCGAGGAGTTCTAGAATATACTTAACTTATGGCCTTAGCATCGGCTGTCGTCTGCTTCAGAATTGATAGAGGCATCCTGGAACCGGATGGGAGGAGAGAACTGAAGTTGATCTGATGGGTACCTCGCAAGAATCAGAGGCCCCATCATTAGAATAGGTTATACAAATCTTAAAAAATCAAAACAACAAAATGTCAAAATATTAAGACAAACAAGAAAACAGTGTCGAAAGGTATTTTGAAAACCCTAAGCAAGAATCCAGTCGGAATAATAGAACAAAGAACTTTGCCATGGGGTATTCTTACTAAGGCCCAAAATTTTTAACACAGTATATCGCAGAACGTAAGAAATAAAACCCGGTACCCTTATCCCTGAAACATACAGATTGTTCGACCATAGTTTTTACATACAGGAGTCGACCCGATAGTAAAGGGACGAAAACTCTAACGTAAGTCATGAGTGCAAGTGACTAGATAACAGTATCGTTCCACTCTTTAATCTCTAAGGGAAGACTACTACACTTACGAAATATTACAATAAACATAACAAACTGATAGGCGCCCAGAGGGATGGCCTAGACGACAACATTCAAAAAACAACCACCGTTACCCTACAACAAACTACACTACGCAAATATAGATGTGCTTGTACAAAGCAAACTCTTAAGGAAAATTGGAAAATCCCATACATAATAAATGATAGGGTTTGAAAAAGAACCTTACACCGGTTGTGGGGAGACGAATGATAGTATTCTATCTCTACTAGAGTAAAAAATCTCTTCGACCCTCACATCAGAGCGTATACCCATCACTATCCAGGACCTTCTTATAGAGTGATCAAGCCAAATGGAAATGGAACCTAACTAATTTTCCATAAGGGCTTAAGAGAGAAGGAAATTAATATTGCAGTATTGAGCCATGTGATATTTGGGAAGTGACCACACCCTCATAGGAGACAAAATCAATAAGGAGAGGGACAGAGGTATCAATGCACCTTTACAGTTACTACACCGGTTCTCGCACTGAGTAAATGCGATGGGAAAGAATGTCATAACATCTACTCTGTAACTGACGATGACCCTTGTTTATGCAGTGTGTTAGTGGACCAAGGATAGGACTATACACATTTTACTTTAAGAGCATAGCTTAGGATCATACCTCAATACCATGACCTAGCACGATTGGACTAATGTTTCCCTGTCAAGAGACCCTTAATCATTTATGGAAAATATGTCTTGCCTTCTTGTACCTTAGCGCCGAATTGTTTGCTGAACGAGGGGCCATGAACTTAGACATCCTTTACATTGAAACTATTAATGTATCGGGTTATATATGTATATGTATAAGGGATCTTTCAACTGTATTCTTATGATATACTCAAACATATGTAACACTTTATATATCGAAGACTTAACCAATAGGAAATCTATGTATATAGACATATAGATATAGTGAATATGCACAGACTCGTTAGTGCGAAATAAAGGGACCAAGGGTTGAATGAATGGTTAGAATTAACACTCGTCAATTTTTAAGTATCACTAAAGGAAAGAATAAGGGGATTAGTATTTGTACTCATCAATATTAAAGTATAGTTAGAAATGTGGATATGACAGGAAAGGCAATGACACCCCTAGAGGCTCTTAGGAATTGAATGGAATTTCAATAAACATAGGTTCTTAAGATTATACCTCAACATATGTGAACCTCCAGTGAAGAAGTTTATGTTGGTTATGATAATTCGAAAAATAGGAAATGAAGTATCCTAAGAAAAAAAAAATTATGTAAATGTTGAGGTACATTACACCCTGGTTCCAAGGGAAGTGATGGTTTGTGATGTTTTCCACTCCTCGGTAACCAATTCCATTATTTTCTTGATATTATTCTCAACATATCCTCTACAGGATGCGAGGCGGCTAGAGGAGGATTTTAAGTTGGCTGCAGGGGTGGTAGACATCGCTATTGCCAAATGATTGACAAGAAATGGCATAGGAATCAAAGCCTCTTCCAATTCCTTGACCCGGTCCTTCAGTCTGGCATTCTTGGGCTCGATGCCTTCAATGAAATCATGAAGTGCATCTCTGCTCGCATTGTGAAGTTGAAATATTTGGGACGATTTCATGTAGGAAAGGTCAACCTCTGAACAAGATTTTCCTTTCTTATTTTTTACATGTTTTTTCTCAATTATTAATTTTTTGGACTAGTTGTCAAAAATATCTCTCTCGAACATGAAGGATTCATCTTCGTCAAAATTTTTAGTATCGGATATGTCCATTGGACATCTATGTTGGATGGAGTCTCTAGGATGATCAAGGTAGTAGAGCATGCTACCCAGATCAGTGTCAAGTTCCATGCTCTCACTCTGAATTTTTGGCTCTTCCGCCTGTTGCACATTTTTTTTTCTCTTCTTCTCTACTATAATCTTGTGAGAACTATCAATTTTAGAGTGAGGATGATCGTTATATCCTCCTCCATTTGAATCAATATGAGTTGCTTTGTTGCTGTGGTGGGCCATTGGAGTGATGCTTCGAGATGTCGTACTTTTTTTAGTATTATTTGCCGATTGAACACTCTTGTCACCGGGGCCTTTCCCCTGTTGCCTATACAATGTTGTGCAACTTTGCACTATGTCTAGGTCACTGGCATCAGAAGCAAGAGTGTTGCCTCTGGTGTCTATGTGTAATGACCCTGGTCGGATAAATTTTTAAGAAATTATAAAGTAAAACTAATTAAGGGATTAATTTTGTTAACAAGGTATTAATTAAACAAAGATGATTTAATGATATTAATTAAGTGAGTTATTAATTAATTAAAGGATATAATTGTGATTAAATAATTAATAATTTAACTACAAATTAC
>JZKD02S1672800.1:547496-600990 GCA_000966675.3 Picea glauca
CTAGCAGAGGAAGGATAGGAATGGAGATGGAAGTAGGTTAGGGAGGAAGGATGAGTAGTAATAGTTGAGACAATATGGAGATCTGTCTTGTGGTAGAATTTAATGTCTTTCCTTCGAAAAAAAAGAAAAAGGAGAGAGAGAGAGAAATGTGTTTATGAATATTCAGTATTACGTAACTAAACCACAATTGTTTAAAATAAATTATAGAACCAGATAATTGTAATTAAAGGATTTCTCACACAATTGATTGATTGTTGTCTTTTATAAAAGACTAGTCTTGTTGACTGGATTGAATGCATACATAAATTACTAAACGATGACATTTTTTATTATTAGTACATGCACGAGATTTGCATGTACTAGCTACACATGCATTTCTTGTACATATACACTAGTATGTATGAGCTTTCTTGACTTACTTACTGATAATGTCAGTTACTCATTATGAATGTGTGAACCATGCACTTTTCCGTTGTACCATAAGATACCTTAACTTCGGGACGAAGTTTCCTGAAGGGTGGGTGTATGTAACGACCCTGGTTGGATAAATGTTTAAGAAATTATAAAGTAAAACTAATTAGGGGATTAATTGTGTTAACAAGGTATTAATTAAAAAAAGATGATTTAATGATATTAATTAAGTGACTTATTAATTAATTAAAGGATATAATTGTGATTAATTAATTAATAATTTAACTACAAATTACATATAATAACATGAGTAATAGATTTAATAGATTAATAATATATATTATAAAAAGGTTACATACCCAACAAGAGATAACCTATTAATCCCGAGAGGATAAAATATTAAAGGAAGGGATAAGGGGCATTAATGGAGGGGTAGGTAAGGAAGTAAAAGGCATGATTCAGTGAAGGAGGAATAAGGAGGAAGGAGGTTGACGAGAGGAGGGGGGACAAAGGTTGAAGGGATGAATTTTGGAGAGCTTTGGATTGGCAAAGAGAGTGAAATTTTGGGAGTATGATTGATACAGTGCACCTGAGTTGTTGGGGGTTTTGGGCATGGAGGGCCAGGATATCCGTTGATATCCTAGAGCTATGGAGCTACCTAGCTGGCAGGGAGGAACGGTTTGGGTAGTGTTTTGCAGAAGCGGGAAGGAAGCAAGCGACGAACAAACGAAGGTTAATAACATCAGGTCCAGGTATTTATTTCAAATTTATGCATTGTTTTAATTAGATAATAAATTTATTATTCATGGATAAATTTACATGCATAAGTGTTAAAATATTTTGGAATTATTGAACTTTCATAAACCTAGTAGAAATTCATGTCTTGTTAGTAGTATTACTAGATGATTAAATTAAAACCGACCATTACACTATGTTTTCGGGTAGGTGTTTTTTGAAAAAACAATCTCCTAGGCCAAGTGTTTGTAAATGTTGTCAAAAAATATTATCGGGGTCGAACCCTCTTATGCTTTCAACATATCTCAGGTTGAAGATACTAGAATACACTGCAGATTCATTAATTTTGTTGACATTTTTCAATACAAACTCCCCTACTTTCCAAGGAAGAGGAATGAACTGTTCTTTTTTCTTCTTTTGCAATAGATGCAACCAGTAGTTGTATTGTCATGCTACTTCTGCAACAAACATTGTGTCTGTAATGTGACATGGAAGGAGAGAAGGTTTTTCCGTGGAGCCAAAAAATCATATCAAACTTTAATTATCCAAATGTTCAAGTGTGCCCTTCCTGTCCAAAAAACTGGTTGCATGTTCAGGTATGCAGGGGACATCTTATCCTAACAACAAAACTTTGAAAACAAGCACGAAGCCATTAAAAACCTCATAAAAATAGTGGGAAGCCTTGTTCTTCCACAAGGCCTGGTACCAGAACGTTACTGGGTCGAATTCCCAGTTGACATTCTTGGACAGAGACAATTGTGGAAACTGAAAACAATGTATTATTACAAAAACTAAGTAGGATGACATATAAAATTTATTTTACCTTTTGAAGATTGACAATTGGGAACATATTTCATGGGAAAATTAACTTGCCCCGATAAAAAATGGATTGTTTGTTGACTGTGAAATAAAAAATATAGATAGCCATCCGAAAAATAGTTGTTGTGGAATCATGTCTAGTTATTCTTGTAAACAACCAGGAAATTTCATGGAATGGATTTCCAAATGAACTAACCTGCAAGATTTTGATATCTTCAGGAACTAGAATCGAGTCTTCCAATAAATGGCGTAAGAGGTGCAACCCGTTATTATTCTTTCCTAGGTACT
The DNA here is from genome assembly GCA_000966675.3 of Picea glauca. Classification (NCBI taxonomy): domain Eukaryota; kingdom Viridiplantae; phylum Streptophyta; class Pinopsida; order Pinales; family Pinaceae; genus Picea; species Picea glauca. Next base: position 549,750 of record JZKD02S1672800.1, read on the forward strand.
GTTTGCAATCTTCTTCTTTGAATGTCAATGTTGGCTCCGACAATCCTAACATATGGTAGAAGACCCGAGGTGACAAAGAAACAAACGAGAAGTCCCGCAGTGGAATAATTCTTTTGTCCAAAATAAATTTATCGGCACACCAAGAGACCAGGTCCTTACAGTCAAAAACCTCAGGGACACAGCCTGCAGGAGAAATCCCAGAGGTCCAAATTACTTGGTTCTCTGTGACTAAGGTTGAGTAATAAGAATATGCCCTGAACCACTGGAGGTTCTAATCCTCGCACCCGAATATGTTCACTGTATCTCCACAGAACTTCTATCGAGTTGATTCCATAGGTTTATGAGAACATTGGTTTGCCTCAAACGATGCTTGAAATGAACACTTAGAGCCAATAATGTAACTCTATGCTAAATCTTGGTTAAATGGTTATGAATGGGAAATATCCTCGAGCCTTTCGTTGATTAATGACAATTTGTATGGGTGGTGCATGATGAACTATTAGTAGTAAAGATTACTTATTTCATATTTAGAAATGCGAAGGTGGCAGGTACGACAAAGATAAATTAAGGATTGGAGGTTTCGTGAATGTGCCAAGGCGACGACGTGTGAATGAAATTTCATGATTTTGAAATCAACAGTCAGAAGGGATAATATAACCCCCTGCAAATCTTGGTTTAATGTGCATTAATAGGAGATCTCCTTGAGCCTTTTACCCATCAATGACAATCTATACGGTTCGTGCAAGATGAGTTGTTAGAAATAAATGTTAGTAATTACATATTTAGAAACAAGATATGTATATATATATATAAACATTTTTTTTTTCTTTTATTATAGACAAGTTTGAAGGTCATGGACACAGTGGAGAGAAAGGAATATTTAGAAACAATATATATATATATAAACAATTTTTTTTTCTTTTATTATAGACAAGTGTGAATATCATGGACACGACGAAGAGTAAGGAAATAATGGCAATGTCTGAAAATCAGTTGGACAAGATTCAAACAAGGGTTTGGATACTCAGGAGAGGCGAGTGTTCCATGGTCAAATTTTATGTATCGAAATTTTTGACTGAAAAGCATGTAAAACGAAAGAGATCATGATGGGGAAGTTCAGTGGCCAGTTTGTATATTTGCGGAATTCTGGGAAAGTGGATAAGTATGGAATAGGGAAATGGTCAGACAGACTCGTTCTCAGAAGAGATGATTAAAATTTTGGTGAACAGACCAATCCGATGACGCGCAAATGACATTCCATGATGTTTCAAATTAACGCTTTCTAATTTCATGCCTAGAAATAAGATCTTATATATAACTGGTAATTGCTAATTGAATAAGGGCACGGGAACAAGAAACAATGATTAGGAATTGAATATTTCTTGAACCCACCAAATTGATGATCTGCGAAATAAATTCGAAGAGATGGAGAAGTATGGAAAATGGGTAGACGAGCTTCAAAATGGGGTGACATTAGTTCCACAGAAGACACGAGGACGTGACGCTTAAATTGTATTTCTTGGAAGTTTTCAGTGCAAAATGTATAGGACGGAAAAGGGCATGATATGTATACCATAATACGGAAGAGGGTATCATGTGATTCCATTTGTAAATTTGTATATCGCGGAAGTGATGGTACTGTTCGCAGGTCATGGAACAATAGAAGTCCAATCTAGAGCCCGCCTACCGGGAATCCATGGTTGGAGAAGTGTCCAGGTATGGAATGGGGAGCGGTTGGTTGGTGTCGCGATATAAGGGAATGAGCGCAAGAGTGAACCCACAAGTCCTCCCATGCGCGCAGTCAGAAATTTTAGAAAAAATGAATAAGTGACGAGAAAGATAAATTTCAGGGAAAAGAGAAATGGATATTTGGCTAAGTGTAGAAGATAGAAAAGAAGGGCCAATATATTCACATCTGTAACAGATATTCCATTTTCCTGCCAAGATATATACTTGGAAAGAAGTGTGAAGGTGGTGGGCACAGAAAACAACGACTATGAATACGATTCATGAGTTTAATCAGTTCTTGGTTGTATGCTTCATCTCTCGATTTGTATATTGCGGAACTCTGAGTCATTTTTTTAGCCAGCCAACTTGCAAGTCCAGTTGTCAATTTGTATAGTGTGGAACTATGGGTGTTGTTTGTAGGACACAAAACTATAGAGGAAATTTTGTGCCCTTTAATATAGCTTCTGTGATGCAAATGTGGTATGAATCATTTTAGCACTTTTCCATCCGTAAACAATGGAAATATAGAGCCCACCAGCCCTGGAGCCTGTGTGTTAATTTGTATATCGTGGAGCTCTGAATGTTGTTTGGAGGTCATGGAAAAATAGAAGTGAAATGTTGAGCCAACCAGCGCGCAAGTTCGCTTGTCAATTTGTATATCGCGAAACTCTGGGTGCTACTTGTAGGACATGAAACAATAGAGGGCCAATTTAGAGAAAGGGGAAGCGTTCGGCAGAAACGTGTGAATCTGCCAAGCCGTGCAACAAGGCATTTTCGAAAAAAAAAGGATAAAGTAACCAGGAAGAGAAACTGCAAGGGATAAAATAGTGGGAAAACATAAAGGTGGAGGGAAGTTTTTGTAAGCGCAAATTGGTTTCAAAGAAGCCCCATTGTTGCAAAACCATTATTTTCTACTAATTGTCAACAATTGATTTTTTGAAGATTAGATTTTATTGCAACCTGTGTGTGTAAGTATGTTCTTGATACATTCTTCCACGACTGTAACATATTAACTTAAGTATTAAACTTCATTTTCTACTCATTATCAGCAAATTCTTTGTTGAAGATTAGATTTTATTGGAGCATGTGTGTGTAAGTGTGTTCTTGATACATTCTTCCATGACTGTAACATATTAACTTAAGTATTAAACTTCTTGCATTATGGGTTGTTATCATTAAAACTTAATAACTGTATGTATGGAAACAAGAATGATGATTTTGTTGCAAGATTGTACATTGGTATTGCTATGTTGTATCTGCATTATGAATAGAATTCAGTGTTGGTTTGAAACTGTGTGTAATCCATTTTTTTGTTTTCATAAAACCCTGGTGTATTGACACAATACATTTTCATATAATTGTTACACGTTCCATCTTATAAAAAATAACCTAAGTAAACACAATATCAAAGAACTACAAGAGCACTGAACCATGCCAATGAGAACAGGCGTTAAATCTAGAAAAGAAGCACCAACGAAGACTCCAAGGAATTTTTTTTAATAGCAAATCCATTTAAAAAAAGAAGAAAAACAACGAATATTGTACATCTATCCCTAGAAATTGGACCTAGTTCTTCGGGCCAAAACATTGAATGTATCTGCCACAAACACAGGCACAGCTCCTGCAGTATGCAGGATCCTTGCAATTTTCTCCTCAATGAATCATCCTGTGGTAAAATTGATATTTTTTAGAAGCTTCCCGTGACGAAGAAGACGAAACACGTTGTAGGGAAAATGGAATAGCCATTAAATGAAAGTTAGGACACAACTAGAAACTGCCACTGCACAGTTGAAAAAAATTCAGGGACACAAGTTGCACGTGCAATTTCAGAGGCCCAAATTAGTCCATTATGGGTTGAAGGATATGACTAGTAGAAATATGCCTTGTAGCAGTGAGAGTTTTGAACCTGATTCTTGAAGATTTTATTTGTATATCCAGAGAATAGGACAATAGTCCCACAAGTGAATAATTTTTTGGCTTGAAATATATCTCTGGGAGCATCAATATGTCATTTCTTTATAGTGGAACTCTTACGCCCATAATGGACTAATTTGGACCTCTAGAATTCCTACTTTCGAGCTGCAAAGAGACTATTGCGTTCAACATCAAATTCTTTTCTAAAACTCCTTTTGGTGTTGTCAGGACCACCATCACTGAGCTGGGAAGTTTCGACCATTATGTTTGATTTCAATTTGGCCGCAACAGTGGGAACAATATCTTCATTGTCATCATCCATTGCTGCATCATCTCCCATCATATCATCTTCTCGATCGGAATCCATGACATCAACCTATGCGCCAACCATCAATGCAACTGGACAGGTTCTCAGAGCAGGCAGGGTTGCCTTGGAATTCTTTGGCTTGAAATATATCTCTCTATGTACCAAGGGACCATCTCCTTTTTTTCTCGTGGCCAGAGGGAGATGAGCAGTAAGAATATGCCCTGGAATAGTGGAACCTCTGGCCATTATGCCCGAAAGTGTTTTCTATATCTGAACAGAACTGCTACCACAAGTTAACGAGAATTTCCATTTGCTCCAGATAATGTTTGAAATGAAAATTGGGGAGGGATAATATAACCCTCCACAAATTATGGTTTGATGCATATCATTGGGATATATCCTCGAGCCTTTCGCTGATCAATGACAATCTCTAGGGTTCGTGCGGAATGAGATGTTGCCATTAAATATCACTAATTGCATATTTAGAAAAAAGTTTGAAGGTCATGGTGACAACGAAGAAAGATGAATAATTAGGGATTTCTTAAAGGCGCCAACCTGACGACGCACAAAAATAGATTGCATCATGTTTGAAATGAATACCTGGAAAGGATAACACACTTCTCCACAAATCTTGGTTTAATTTGTAGTAATGACAAATATTCTTCGACCTTCCGAACATTAATGATAATATTAACGGTTCCTACAGGATGAACTACTTGCATTAAATCTTAATTATTGCATATCTGGAAACAAGTACGAAGGTAATTGTGATGGCGAATTTCCATGAAGCATTGTACATTTCATGCACCCGCCAACCCGTGAAACAGATTCCAATAAATGCCCAAGTATGGAAAGTGGTCGGGTGGGTTACAAAAAAAAATGGTAGAAGATATACCAAGGGCAAAAAATCTTGCACCTAAACATTTTCCGAAAAATGAGTAATTAAAGAATGGGGAAGCAGAGAGAAAAGAGAAAGTGGATGGCAATTTTTGGAAGTGGGAATCGGTCCTAATAGTAAATATGCAGTGCATTAAACATGTTAACAGGTTCTTCAATCAAGGAATAGGTACAATGAGTGATGTTTATAGCTTCAAGGATCTGTTTGTATAAGAGAAGCATAAAAAAGTTACAAAATAATAATTTTTTGGATGTTTAAGTAAAGTTTTTGTATTGTTAGCTTCACCGCAAGTATAACAACGAAGAATATTAATTTTAATGTCCTCTCGTTCATATGATTTTTCCATTAGACTTCACATAGTATATCTTCTTTTATTTCAATTTGTTTCCTAATTTATGGCTCGCGGAAGTCAGGGTGTTGTTTGCAAGCGGTGGAATAATGGAAGCGCAATATTGAATTCGCCTATCCAGTAACTCACCTATTCAGAAAACTGCAAGCCAAAAATCTTGTACAATATGAAATGGGGAAGTTGTCGATCGGGCCAGTGATATAAGAGTAAGTGAAATCTTAAGACGTGAATCTACCAACCTCCGCACCTAGAAATTTTCCGAAAAATGAGTAATACACACTAAATATGTACTATATAGTATGAACATGAGATTTTATAGTGCATGTACGGATCCCACATTCCATACTTAACCACTTTTTGGATCACGGGTTCTCATGCTGGTGGGCACAAAAGTGGGCCTCTATTGTTCTGTGGCCCACAAATAACACCCATAATTCTACGATATACAAATTGGCAAGTAGACCTGTGGGCTAGCTGGGTCAACATTGCACTCCTACTGTTTCGTGTCATACAAACAACACTCGGAGTTTCGCGACATAAAAATTGACAGACAGACTCGAGGGATGACAACCTCAAGATTGTGATTGTTTATGGATGGTAATCCCTATCAACTATTTAACATAATCTAAAAACATTATTTTCAATACTAAATTATTAATATTAAATATTGATATTGTATAATTTAATTAGACAAAAAGTTTTGTACAATATGAAATGGGAAAGCGTTCTGTCAAGCTGGTGATATAAAAGTAATTGAAATCTTAAGATGTGAATCCACCAACTTCCGCACCAAGAAATTTTATGAAAAAAATGAGTAATACATAATATGTACTTTTAGAAAGTATGGACATGTGATGCAGGAGCATCCACACCTCATCAAGCGAGCCGACACGTGGAGCAAAGAACAGCTGGACAACGCCAGCATCAAATTTTGAATTTCACCTTCTTGTGGTTGCGCCAAACATTAATGAGATGATGTAATGAACCGCACTTATGTTGTATAATAGATATGAAGGAATTTAATAGTTTTAATGCTCTTAGATAGAAATTTATTGTAGATTTGATAGTTGTAGAATTCAAGAGGGAAAACAGAATATAGGCACCCTCCTTTGTATTATTGTAATAATTCATTCAGAAGCAAGAGAGAGCCAAACAGAGAATTGTGAAGAATCCCCATGTACAGATATTGAATTAATAGGAAAGCTTTGATTCAATTCCATGGCTGTGATTATTCTCTGTGGGTTGTTGATATTATGTTGTTGCCTATTTGCTTCTTGTTTTGCCTATTGTCTATATGCTGCATATGTGATTGCATGGCAGGTTCGAAATCTGAGGGAATGAGATAATGATTTTCAATCGTTTCTCTGTCTAACCCAGGAGATTCCTGCATAGAGTGCAGTGGAATTCCTCCCCATAGAGTGCGTTGAGGAGGTTGGGCAGTTAAACTCTCATCATTGTTTGCCCAGAAGTTGTGTTGAGTTATTCGAACCATACAGGTGAAGAACAGGTTTGATTAAACACTCAGAGGCAGGCCTAGGAAGACGAGAATAGGAAAGCCTTGATTAAATTCCATGTAGGTGTTTATTCTCTGTGTGTTGTTGGCATTATGCCTTTGCATATTTTCTTCTTGCTACATAGTTCTTTCATATGCTGCGTATGTGATTTTATGGAAGAATTGAAATCAGAGTGATTCTGAGTGGAAAGCTAGTGAAAGCTCAGGAGGGAGAGTTCCTTACAAGTATTGTGGAACAGACCCAAGAGAAGCCCCGAATGGGAGAAGCTTCGGAGCAAGAGGACTCTTCAGGAGGAAGAGAATTGATGACTTGAACTTCTGGGGAAGAGTTAACCTTCAAGCGCAAGTAGAACCCTCTTGCCATCACATATCAGCATATCGGGGTTGGCGAGTGCAAGAGTTGCATGAACGTCGAAATCGTGAGTAGCGATTTCCCGATTCCGTGGGAGCTGTCGATTGTCGGAGGGACAGGTGGCACGAATCCAGAGAATCAGGGTTTCGGCATTCGGGGTTCCCCAATGCAAAGGATTCACGATAGTTGAAACCGCGATCCTGTGATTTTTGATCGCATGAGGGAGAAAGGTGATGTGGTTGAGTGGGACCAGAAGAGATAGTGGAACCCAGGTGGCATCGCGCATCGGCATTCGGGGTTTGAAAAGGTGAAGAAGTTGTGACCTTTCATATGGAGATTTCCCGATACACGAGAGCGTTGACTATTGACTATTCGAGGTTCCAGGTTGGGAGCTGCATGTGAACCATGCTCACATGAACTGTGAATTTCCGAATTGCGATTTCCCGAATTTCGAAGGGGAGATCGCCGAAGGAGTTTACTGTGGGTAGCTCCCGAGGGGAGTTGGAAGAGTTTGTAACTCTTTGGGCCTGTGTGTGTTAAGAAGGTCTTGGTTGCGTAAAGTGGTATCAGAGTGGGAGTATCTTTGCTTTCTGTAGCAGAGACAGAGATTCAGTATGCCGCCCAGAAGAGAGAGGCAATCTCCTGGTCGTGAAGACAGGGATGCTCGAAGAAGGGGTAGGCCAGCAGGTAATGCTGAGATGGAATGAGAGATGAGAGATCTTCGAGTCAGGCTTGAAGAAATGGAGACCACCCAAAGGCGTGGTGCTGGAGCAGTAGAGTTCAGTGATTCCGAGATTGAAGAGGAAGCTGGACACGATGTCGAAGAGGTCTCAACAGAATATGCCTCGACAAAGAGGTTGATTAGAGCCATTGCCAGAATGAGCTCAAAGACTAAAATGGACATTCCCGTTTATGAGGGGAGTCTAAACGCAGAGGAGCTGCTGGATTGGATCCAAGCACTCGACACCTACTTTGATTTCGAAGATATCGAAGAGGACAAGAAGGTGAGGCATGCAGTCACAAAGCTGAAGGGACATGCAGCCTTATGGTGGGATGAGCTGCAAACATACAGGCGTTCCAAAGGCAAACAAAAGATCAAGAGCTGGGATCAGATGATCGCTAAGATGAAAGAAAAATTCATCCCCCGAGATTACCAGATCACTCTGTTCAGGCGAATGCAGAACCTGAGACAGAAGATGATGTTGGTGAGGGAATACACCGAAGAATTCTACAGGCTCAACATTCGAGCTGGTCACCGAGAGAGTGATGACGAGAAGGTTGCAAGATACCTGAATGGTTTAAGGTATGACATTCAGGAAGAGTTGAGCATGGTTACCATCCGCACAGTTGAGGATGCGTACCAGATGGCTCTGAAAGCCGAAGAAAATCTGAGCCGCAAGCAGGGACAGCAAGGGCGAGGCATAAGTCATCCCCGAGGCAAGGCAGTTGCCCAGGAAAGAACACAGAAGCCCAAGGAGGATTGGAAGAGGCCTCAGGGAAAAGCTGAAAGAGGTGGAACCTCACAGCAGAGGTAGAAATATGCTGAGTCGAGGAGACAGCAGGATGATCAGCAAGGAGATTATGCTGATGCCAACATAATTCCTCATACCCGAGGTAGAGGAAGAGGCAGAGGAGGAATTATCACATGTTTTACGTGTGGTAAAGACGGTCACAAAGCCGTGGACTGTCCAGACAGGAAAATGGACAGAGGAAAATCTCACGTTGCAGAGGTGCATAGGCGTGACGTTGAGGATGAAGACACTGGAAGTTGGAAGTCACTGACAGTGCACAAAATTCTCCTGAAACCTGAGAAAGAGGTGGAGGACACAGCTCAGAGATGCAGACTATTCTGAATGACTTGCAAGACCCAGGGCTGGAATTTCTCGACCGAGATGGTGGAGAAATTGGAGCTGGAGACGAACAAGCACCCGAGCCCATACCAAGTGTCATGGCTGCAGAAAGGACACCAGGTAAGAGTTACAAAACAATGCCTGGTTGAATTTAAAATGGGTGATTATAAAGATAAAATTCTGTGTGATGTCATTCCCATGGATGTCTGTCATGTTTTATTGGGGAGACCATGGAAGTATGATAGAAATGTTGTTCATGATGGGAGGATGAACACCTATACCTTGGAGAAGGATGGGAAATCACATACCTTGTTTCCGGTAAAGGACAAAGAGGTGAAGCTGGAAGTGAGAAATACAATACTTCTCATGAGTGGAAAAGAGCTCTCACAGAGCTGAAGAAGAATGAAGATCCACAATTCTTTGTTGTCAGGAAGCCGAGAATTGTCTTGACAAGCACAAGAGTGGATGACTTTCCAGAGGAGATTCAGGAACTGCTGGGAGAGTTCACTGATATCATCGTGGATGAACTACCTCGTTCGTTGCCACCGATGTGGAGTGTCAGTCACCATATTGACCTCATACCCGGAGCCAGCTTACCGAATAAAGCTGCGTACAGGTTGACACCTCAGGAGAACGAGGAGGTCAAAAGGCAGGTACAGGATCTGCAGGACAAAGGACTGGTGAGGGAAAGTCTCAGTCCGTGTGCTGTTCCGACAGTACTAAGTCCAAAATAGGATGGAGGCTGGAGGATGTGTACAGACTCCAGAGCGATAAATAAAATCACCATTAGGTACAGGTTTCCACTGCCGAGAATGGACGACTTGATGGATTGCCTGAGCGGGGAAAATTATTTTTCAAAGATTGATCTCAAGAGCGGATATCATCAGATCCGGATGAGAGAGGGAGATGAGTGGAAAACAACGTTCAAGACAAACGAGGGTTTGTACGAATGGCTAGTCATGCCGTTTGGTTTAACAAACGCGCCAAGCACTTTTATGAGGATGATGAATGAAGTCCTGCGGGAATTCATTGGAAAATTTGTGGTCATATACCTGGATGACATATTGATTTTCAGCAAGACAAAGGCTGAACACTTGAGGCATTTAGCCACTGTGATGAGAAGATTACAGCAGAAGAAGTTGCTGATTAATTTGAAGAAGTGCTCCTTCATGCAGACAGAACTCATATATCTGGGTTTCGTTATTTCGGCTAACGAATTGAAGATGGATCTTGAGAAGGTTGAAGCAATCAGGAATTGGCCATCGCCGAGAAATGTTTTCGAGGTGAGGAGCTTCCATGGACTAGCTAGTTTCTATAGGAAGTTCATTCGAAATTTCAGCGGAATTAGCACAGCAATGATGGATACCGTGAAGAAACGACATAAAGTTTTTCATTGGACGGCGGAGGCCGAAAGGAGATTCAATCTGTTGAAGAAAAAGATAACAGAGCAACTGGTGTTGGTGTTTCCTGACTTTCAGAAAACATTTCAAGTGAAATGTGATGCCAACGGATATGCTGTCGGAGGGGTTTTGAGTCAAGATGACAGACCTGTGGCATATTACAGTGAGAAGTTGGATGATGCCAAGATGAAGTACTCCACATATGATAAAGAGTTCTATGCCATCATACAGACATTGAAAAAGTGGAGGCATTATTTAATACCCAAAGAGTTCGGTCTGTACAGTGATAATCACGCATTGCAATTCGTGAGTCAGCAAGAGAAGCTGAATCAGAAGCATGCAAAGTGGGTGGAATACATGCATAATTTTACATTTGTGATAAAGCACATTTCAGGGACTGCTAACAGGGTAGCTGACGCCTTGAGCAGAAAATGTTTATTGCTGCAGGAATTCAGGGTCAAGACTTTGGGTTTTGAGAATCTGAAAGATATGTATACAGGTGACACAGCCTTTGGCGAGGCATACGAGGCAGACGAGAACCCAGTTCTCAGGGATAGGAGTCTGTGGATTGACTACCTGATCTAGGATGGATTGTTGTTCAAAGGCAATCAATTGTGCATTCCAGATTGCTCTATGAGAGAGAATTTGGTGAAGGAAAAGCACAGTGGAGGCTTAGCAGGTCATTTTGGACATGACAAGACATTCGCCAAGCTGAGTGAATATTATTATTGGTCTGGCATGCGCGCTGATGTAAAGCGATTTGTTGACAGGTGCCGAATATGTCAACACGTGAAAGGCCAAAAACATAACACAGGGTTCTATCAGCCGTTGCCTATACCAGAGAGACCATGGGAGGCAATTAGTATGGATTTTGTTTTGGGATTATCAAGAACGCAAAGAGGCGTGGATTCCATTTTTGTAGTAGTGGACAAATTCTCGAAGATGGCACATTTCATCCCGTGTCATAAGACCAGCGATGCAACCCACATCGCGAACTTATTTTTCAAAGAGATTGTGTGATTGCATGGATTGCCCAGGAGCATAGTCTCGGATCGGGATACCAAGTTCATAGGTCACTTTTGGAGGACGCTATGGAAGAAGTTGGGGAATGACTTGGCATTCAGCTCTGCGTACCATCCGCAGACAGATGGGCAGACGAAAGTAGTCAACAGAAGCTTGGGGGATCTGTTGAGAAGCCTAGTGGCAGAGCACCACAACAGTTGGGATCAGATCCTACCACAGGCAGAATTCGCGTACAACGATTCGGTGAATCAGAGTACAGGTAAGAGCCCGTTCCAGATTTTGTATGGGACACAGTCGAGAGGAGTGTCTGAGCTCAGGGAGTCAGAACAGGCTGAAACTAGCAGTGTGAGAGCTGAGGAATTCGCTGAGGCAATGCAAGAACTTCACACACAGGTGAAACAACGAATACAGAAGGCGAATTAGGAATATAAGCGTAGAGCCGATCAGAGAAAGAGGCAGCTTCAGTTTGAAGTTGGGGATATGGTTCTGGCGCACTTGAGGAAGGAAAGGTTCCAAAAGGGAACATACAATAAGCTCAAGATGAAAAAGATTGGGCTGTGTAAAATCCTGAGGAAATTTGGCAAAAATGCATATGAACTTGATTTTCCAGAGGGCATCGGGATATCTCCGATATTCAACGTTTCGGATTTATACCCCTACAGGGCTGATGGAGAAGCAGACACTGGAACTGAGGAACCAGTGATCCAGTGGTAGAAACAATTGCCAGTGGCACAGAAACCACAGATGGAGTGCATACTGGATATCAGAGCAAGCAAAAAGACTAGGAGGAAGCAATATTTTGAATACCTGGTGAAATGGAAGAATCACCCAGTGGAGGATGCCAGCTGGGAAACAGAGGCAGTAATACAAAAGCATGGGCACACTGTGCAGGAGCTCATGGACAGGAGCCCATGAAATCTTTTGAGCCGAGGAGTATGATGCAGGAGCATCCACACCTCATCAAGCGAGCCAGCGCGTGGAGCAAAGAACAACTGGACAGCGCCAGCATCAAATTTTGAATTTCACCTTGTTGTGGTTGCGCCAAACATTAATGAGCCGATGTAATGAAGCACACTTATGTTGTATAATAGATATGAAGGCATTTAATAGTTTTAATGCTGTTAGATAGAAATTTATTGTAGATTTGATAGTTGTAGAATTTGAGAGGGAAAACGGAATATAGGCACCCTCCTTTGTATTATTGTAATCATTCATTCAGAAGCAAGAGAGATCCGAACAGAGAATTGTGAAGAATCCCCATGTACAGATATTGAATTAATAGGAAAGCTTTGATTCAATTCCATTGTTGTGATTATTCTCTGTGGGTTGTTGATATTATGTTGTTGCCTATTTGCTTCTTGTTTTGCCTATTGTCTATATGCTGCATATGTGATTGCATGGCAGGTTCGAAATCTGAGGGAATGAGATAATGAGTTTCAATCGTTTCTCTGTCTAAGCCAGGAGATTCCTGCATAGAGTGCAGTGGAATTCCTCCGCATAGAGTGCGTTGAGGAGGTTGGGCAGTTAAACTCTCATCTTTGTTTTCCCAGAAGTTGTGTTGAGTTATTCGAACCATACATGTGAAGAACAGGTTTGATTAAAGACTCAGAGGTAGGCCTAGGAAGAGGAGAATAGGAAAGCCTTGATTAAATTCCATGGAGGTGTTTATTCTCTGTGTGTTGTTGGCATTATGCCTTTGCATATTTTCTTCTTGCTACATAGTTCTTTCATATGCTGTGTATGTGATTTTATGGAAGAATTGAAATCAGAGTGATTCTGAGTGGAAAGTTGGTGAAAGCTCAGGAGGGAGAGTTCCTTACAAGTATTGTGGAACAAACCTAGGAGAAGCCCCGAACGGGAGAAGCTTCGGAGCAAGAGGACTCTTCAGGAGGAAGAGAATCAACGACTTGAACTTTTGGGGAAGAGTTAACCTTCAAGCGCAAGTAGAACCCTCTTGCCATCGCATATCGACATATCGGGGTTGGCGAGTGCAAGAGTTGTATGCACGTCGAAATCGCGAGTAGCGATTTCTCGATTCCGTGGGAGCTGTCAATTGTCGGAGGGACAGGTGGCACGAATCCGGAGAATCGGGGTTTCAGCATTCAGGGTTCCCCAATGCAAAGGATTCACGATAGTTGAAACCACGATCCTGCGATTTCCGATTGCACGAGGGAGAAAGGTGATGTGGTTGAGTGGGACCAGAAGAGCTAGTGGAACCCAGGTGGCATCGCGCATCGGCATTCGGGGTTTGAAAAGGTGAAGAATTTGTGACCTTTCATACGTCGATTTCCCGATAGGGAAACTCCCGATACACGAGAGTGTTGACTGTTGACTATTCAGGGTTCGGGGTTGGGAGCTGCATGTGAACCGTGCTCACGTGAACCGCGAATTCCGAAGGGGAGATCGCTGAAGGAGTTTACTGTGGGTAGCTCCCGAGGGGAGTTGGAAGAGTTTGTAACTCTTCGGGCCTGTGTGTGTTAAGAAGGTCCTGGTGAGCAGCTTGCTGCCGAGGGCAGTTTACGTAAACATGAGATTTTAGAGAGAAGATACTGATCCTTCATTCCATACTTAACCACTTTTTGGATCATGGGTTCTCGGGCTGGTGGGCTCAAAATTGGGCCTCTATTGTTCTGTGTCCTACAAATAGCACCCAAGAGTTCTACGATATACAAATTGACAAACGAACTTACAGGCTAGCTGGCTCAGAATTGCATTTCTATTTTTCCGTGTCCTTCAAACACCACTCAGACTACCGCCATATACAAATTGACAAAAGGACTCTAGGGATGGAAGACTAAAGATTGCGATTGTTTACAGATGGTGATCCCTATCAACTATCTAACACTACCTAAAAGAATTATTTTCAATACTAAAGTATTAATATTAAATATTGATATTGTACAATTTAATTACATAAAATTATTAAATGATGATAAATATCTTATTTAAAATAAAAACTCGCCTATTCGGAAACATGCATTCCAAATTTTTTTTATAATATGAAATGGGGAAGTGTTCGGTCGGGTTGGTGATATAAAAGTGGGTGGAAATCTAAACACGTGTATCCGTCAAGTTTCGCACCTAGAAATTCTCCCAACAAACCAATAATACATACTAAATATGTACTTTTATAAAGTATGGGCATGAGATTTTATAGAGCATGTATGAATCCCTCATTTCATACTTAGCCACTTTTTGGATCGTGGGTTCTCGGGATGGCGGGCTCAAAATTGGGCCTCTATTGTTTTGTGCCCTACAAATAGCACCCATAGTTCCGCGATATACAAATTTACAAGCGAGCTTGCGGGCTATTTGAATTTTAAGGGCCTCATGTTGATGTGATAGCATAATTGGACTTTGGCCAGTTTATATTCATTTATTACAATATGAAAAGGGGAAGCAGTCGGTCGGGTTGGTGATATAAAAGTAAGTGAATCTGCCAACTTCCGCTTCTAGAAAGTTTCTGAAAAATGAGTAAGAGATACTAAGTATGTACTCTTATAAAGTATGGACATGATATTTTTATAGAGCATGTACGTATCCCACACTCCATACTTGGCCACTTTTTGGATCACGGGTTCTCGGTCTGGCGGGCTCAAAATTGGGTCTTTTCTACTCTGTATCCTACAAATAGCACCCAGAGTTCTGTGATATACAAATTGATATGCATACTTGCAGAATAACTGGCTCAATATTGCACTTCTATTGTTCTGTGTCTTATAAACAACACTAGGAGGAAATGAGCAATACATACTAAATATGTACTTTTATAAACTACGGACATGAGATTTTATAGAACATGTATAGATCCCTCATTCCATACTTAGCCACTTTTTGGATCGCGGGTTCTTGGGTTGAAAGGCTCAAAATTGGGCCTCTATTGTTCTGTGCCCTACAAACAGAACCCAGAGTATCGTGATATACAAATTGACAAGAGGAATTGCGGGTTGTCTGGGTCAGCATTGCACTTCTATTGTTTCCTGTCCTCCAAGCAGTAGTCAGACTTCCACGATAGACAAATTGACAGACAGACTCCAAGACTGGCAGACTCAATATTGCCATTGTTTATGGATGGGCATCCCTATCAACTATCTAACATTATCAAAAAACATGATTTTCAAATATGAAATTATTAATATTAAATATTGATATCGCACAATTTAATTACATAAATTATCAATATTGGACATGTCGATCCGGTAACTCCCCTATTCGAAAAAACCACGAGCCAAAAAGTTTGTACAATATGAAATGGGGAAGTGGTCGGTCAGGGTGGTGATATAAAAGTAAGTGAAATCTGGAGACATGAATCTACCAATTTTCGTACCAAGGAATTTTCCAAAAAATGAGTAATACATACTAAATATGTACTATAAAGTATGGACACGATATTTTATAAAGCATGTACGGATCCCACATTCCATAATTATCCACTTTTTGGATCATGAGTTGTTGGGCTGGCAGGGTCAAAATTGGGTCGTTATTATTCTGTGCCCTACAAATAGCATCCAAAATTCCACGATATACAAATTGACAAGCAGACCTATGGGTTGGATGGCTCAACATTACACTTCTATTGTTCTGTGTCCTCGCAATAGCACTCAGAGTTCCGTAATATACAAATTGACAGATGGACTCCAAGGCCAGAGGGCTCAAGATTGCCATTGTTTACGAATGTTAATCCCTATCAACTATCTAACATTATCTAAAAACATTATTTTCAATACTAAATTATTAATATTAAATATTGATATTGTACAATTTAATTAGACAAAAAACTTTGTACAATTTGAAACGGGGAAGTGGTCGGCTGGGCTAGTGATATAAAAGTAAGTGGAAATCTAAACACATGCATCCACCAACTTCCACACCTAGAAATTTTTTGAGAAACAAGAAATACATACTAAATATGTACTTTTATAAAGTATGGACTTGAGATTTTATAGATCATGTAGGGATCCTTCATTCCATACTTAGCCACTTTTTGGATCGTGGATTCTCGGGTTGGTGGGCTCAAAATTCAACCTCTATTGTTCTGTGTCCTACAAATAGCACCAAGAGTTTCATGATATACAAATTGACAGGTGGACTTGCGGGATGTCTAGCTCAACATTGCACTTCTATTGTCCCGTGTCCTCCAAACAACACTCGTAGTTCCGCGACACACAAATTAACAGACGGACTCTAGGACCGGTGGGCTCAAGATTGAAATTTTTTATGGATGATCATCCTATCTAACATTATCTAAAAACATTATTTTCAAATACTAAATTATTAATATTAAATATTGATATTGTACAATTTAATTACATAAAATTATCAAAGGATGTTACATCACTTATTTTAAAAGAATTGGAGGAAAAAAAACAAAGTTTTTTTAAAATTCTATCACTGCAAGCATAACAACGACCAATTTGAATTTTAAGGGCCTCTTGTTGATATGATAACACAATTGGACTTCACACAATATACATTCCTTGATTTCAAATTATTCCAAGAGATTAATTTTACCAAGTTCATCGATCAAGGAAAAATGCTAAAACAAGCCACATACTACATTTGCGTCACAACGCCATAGAAATTATCAGGCGGATTTGTTGGCTAGCTCGCTAAAAAATTGCAATTCTATTGTTCTGTGTCCTCCAAACAACACTTGGAGTTCCACGATATACAAATTGACAGATGAAGCATACAACCAAGAACCAATTAAACTCCAAAAAGGATGCAAGCAAGTTCCCACAAGGTTCTATAGAGCAAGACGCATCGACCTTTGCATCAAACAATTTGATATACAAAGAAAAGATGTTGTGGAATTCATTTTCTCTTACATTTGGTATATGTACCCAGTAGAAAATAACCAGGGCCATGGGATATATGGGGTTTGCCGCCATGCTTCCTCCGACAAACATTAATCTAGATGTTGAAGAAATATTACAGAGACACATGAAGTATTTTTCATTTCCTGCCAAAGTTTTATATTTTTTTTTCCCTTCTTCAGGAAATATGAAAAATTGCATTGTCCTTATTTAAGGTAAAAAAAATTGTATCCAAAAATCGTGTAGCATGTAAACACTACTTGTTTTTTTTCTGTAGATATGTTTCATACGACAATTCTGCCAACTTAGGAAGCACATTTTGTAACAGAGTCTTCCTAACCGTACAATGCACGGTTGTGTTGCCGACGGTTTGGATGGAAGCATTGAGGCAATGCCCATATATATATGGACATTTTTAACCGCATCAAAACAATCAATTGTATCATCACTTATTAAAGCAGAGGAAAAAGCAGGAGAATTTCATTTCGCACATACAGGTTCAAAGGGGGTCGAGTACGCATTCGCTGCAACTAAAACACCTTCAACCTGGGAACTTGAGAATAAGAATTAATACATTGAACAATATAATACATAACTGCACCCCCGCCCCCCCCACTCTCTTAAAATAAAATAAAACAAGATGGAAAAATTTGGTGAAGGTTATTTGTATAAGAAAAGTGAGGATGATTTTGTGGATGTATATGCACAACAATTGTAGATCTAGCTAGTTTCTTCAGATCCTGTACTATATATCCTCACAAATATGTTACAAACGTTGCATGGGTTGTCTGAAATATCCTTTCTCTAACATCCCTTTTCTTTGTTATATTTTTTAAGAGCATAAGTGGAATCTACCCTCTATGCAATTGATGCTCCATTGACGAAAACAATTTTGAATAGGTATCGAACAACTGCAGCTGCAACATGGACCAATGAAACATTTGAGTAACTTACCCAAGAGACATGCACATGCGAAAGTAAAAGAAAAAACCAGATATGGAAAGAAATACCATTTCCTTGTCACTGCTCGACTCTCTATCCTTTATATGTAGAATGTGTTGCAATCCAAGTTTTCTTTCCAGTGTGACAACTGCATCAATGGTTCTGATTGGGTAAATATCACTACTCTGTGCAAGCTGGCTAAAGTCACGTCCAAGACAAAATGATATTCTAAACAAACAACGAGAATTTTTTCCACAATACTTGTTTTGTTGAGCGAAATAATCTGATCACAATCACCACGGTCATATACTATTTTGGGAAATATATTAAAATTTGTAATGGATATCCCATTACCCGACAATATCGTTTCTGCATGTTTCTGGACAAGTTGTCTAGGAATACTCAGTGCCACTATCATCATGGCCTCCTTGTCTGTCATATCAGCACACATAATGGATCTAGTTTTTTTTTCCTTGTCCAAGTAGGTGCTATAGACGACCATTATGTCCCAGATGAACACTTTTCCAGTTCAACGGTTGTTCAAGCCCTCTATTGATAGTACTTTGGGTGTTACAACTCTAGACTCGGTGACAATTTTTGAACAGGAAAACGAAAGTGAATGGTAGTGTGCATTTGTTTTTTTGCATTCTTTTTTCATTGGCATAAATCTACATGTACACGCATAGCTTATATGAACTATGGATCCAGAGTTGTGCAACCACACCTCTTAGTCTGCAGAACATGCACTATGTTCGGCGTCTCACTTGTACTTGTTGATACTTCTTGTGAACTGCAAACTATGCATTGTAGATGACATCAAAATATTCACCATGCCACAGATGAATAAATAGTCGAGGATATTTGTCTAGTAAACATACTAAGAGTAGCGCGTATTCATAATTATCTTTGGCCTTGTCGTTCTGTTGATGTCTAGGATGACTGACTGCTCATGGCCATGTCACTAGTCGAACGTTTTCTGATGCAAGCATGTGCAGATGGACATCAGGACTAAACAAGCATATGCATTGTATATTGTCCATCAAAATGACTAAATAACCGTAAAATTGTTTGCATCTGATTTTTTTACCTGGAAAAATGTGTAATAGTAAACAACGTGTGAGGGCGTGGAACCACGACCAATCTATATATCGCGGACCCCCAGAAGCCAGGGGAGAAATATTGAACCCTCCAGCCCGGCAACCACAATCGAAAAAGTGGGTAAGTATGGAATAATGTAGAAGCACGACAACAGATGTGAAACCGTTAGTCCTCCAACCAACGCACCAAGGAATTTTCGGAAAGACCACTAAGAAGATAAATTAGAAAACAAAAGGGATAATAGAAAATGGAAAAAATAGAAATAGGGAGAGTAGAAAGGACCATTGATGCCAAGACATCGTTTTCAAGTCTAATATTATATGCCCCCACCCGGTTTGTATATTAAATTTACCAACACAGTTGGTATACCTTTTAGAAGATTGTACCACATAACCCTCTGTTGTTGCACAAAACAATTCATCTTCCTGTCCAACCAACCTGTTTCTTCCAAGGTACCAACATCGAGTATGCAATGGACATGAAGGCAAGTTAGTATGAATACATACATGTAAAATAAAGAGAAACATGTCTAATTATTCCAATGTAACAACAAGAAGAATACACAGAATATATTATATTTGAAGGAAGAAAAGAACGGGAAAAAAAAAATAAAAAAATGTGCAAAGCAGCAAAACAAGCACAACAAATATGCAGACATTAAATGAAAAAATGAACATTGGAATATAAAATAAGAGCACATGTATCCACTTTTGTAATTCCTCGGCTACATTCCCACCAAAGATTTCATCATCCTCTCTAGCCATTATGTTTGTTTAAATGTAGCAATGTAGCGAAAACACAACGGACATGAAGTAGGTTGGTATGCAGGAATGCATGTAATGAAGATACAAAAAATAGATGAACACATATACAAATAATAAATGCAATACAAAAGAATGCAATATGAAATAACAGTACAAGCATGCACCTTTCTGTATCCTCTTCAAGTGATGCAGTCAAGACTTCATCGTTTTCTCCAGCTATTCTGTTTTTTTGAATGTGGGAATGCACAAAAGACTATGAACATGAATGGAAGATGGTATGCACCTGACACCAAGTAATACGTACATACAGTAAAAGAGACTCAAAGAACAATTTAAAATATAGGCAGAAACATGAAACTTTGCGCTTCTCCATCCATAGTTGTGAATGTGTAATTTCTTTTTCCTTGCCCAAAATACATTACAAACCACAAAATATTACGAAATTGCATGGTCATAGCTAAACGATTTATGTTTTTTCATGGAAAAGTATCGAGATATGGTTCCACCAATGGAAATATATGTTCTTTATCCTCTACACAGACTGTTGTGCCCAGAATACAAGAATTTGGTTTTCCATGGCAAACTAATTAGATATGCTTTCAGACATGGAAATATAATTTTGCAGAATCTTTGTTGTACATATCATATTTCAAGTACAAGACAAATTGTATCGTGGGAACACCGGTCTATGTAAAGGAAAAAGAGCATGTATTGTCATATTGTAACATTTGACCATACATGGTTTATAAATGCAACTTGCATATGCTTTATTTTAACAAAAAAACAACGAATATTGCAATTGCACATATACTTCTTGAAGTATGTTTCATGCAACTATTTTATTTCATGCCAGGACTAAAGCACCAACAAAATCTCATAGCAGAACACATATCGACCTCGCAAAATAGACAAATAACACATATGCATGTTGAGTCAAGGGGCTGAACATCATAAAGCGACCAGAAAACAATAATACTCTAAAAAAAAAAAAAAAAATCCAACTACCAACACAAGACCCCAACCCTTCAAAGTCGAATCAAACAAAAGAAAACAACAAGCACCAAACTAGAGAGAAAGCACGAACAGGCCCAACTGTATCCCCACGGCCCCAAAGCGTAAACCTAAGCCAAACAAACAGAACCAACAACCCACACACCAATGAACCAATGGACAAGCAATAACCACTAAACTGGTAAATAAAATATGTATCTCCAACGATTACAAAACTGTAACTGAAGCACAGAAGGAACTTGAAACATGCGACGAGAATGCTAGTAGAAATAAGCAAACATTTTTACTTCCGAACTGCAAACATTGATTAACAAACAAGGAACAAAAAATGAAACTATGGCATGGAAACTTACTCTGAAATGAGGAAGGGCAGAAGCGCAGGTCGAATTGTGAACCAAACAACAACAAGCAACAATCGACGAACCAACGAAGAAGAATCACTCAACGAACCAGTAAACAATGTATGTTGATTCAACGATGACGAAATTGCATTGCAAAGCTATAACAAGGATGAAAGATAGAATTCCTATTCAACTAGCGGTGGACAACAATATTGTGCAAAATCACTGCAACATTGTATGGAAAATTTCGAGGAAAAATGTACTCCAAGAAACGTATTTAGATAAACATTTAAGGCTTCCAGGCTGTGTAAGGACCTCGCGATATGCAAACATTTAAGCTCTTAGGCCTATTGGAGGACCTCACATCATGTAAACATTTAAGTTTTCAGGCCTATTCAAGCACCTAAAAAAAAGTGTCAATACATATTAATACAAATACATGTGGCAAGGACATTAAAAACTTTGGAATTCTTGATCACTAAAAACCTTGGATATCTAAACAGTTCAATATGATTAGTATAGATAAAAACTTACGGATATATTAACCTAGCAAAAAATGACAAGACAAACATTCGAACCAATGCTAGCATTAATCCACCTTCAAGCAATACACAGGAAAAATATATTATTCAAAAAGACTGTATATGATAAAAGAGTTTGGATATGTTACCATATAAAACATTGGGAATAGCGAAGTCGGCAATAAGACCTCCAATCTCTTATCCAATTAAATCAATACATATATGATACTTTTTATTATATAAAAATCTATGATTTTAGTTCACTAGCTCCAACAATACAGATTATGCAAATATTTGTGGTCAAAGAACAAACTAATATGTAGTCAACGAATTATCGATCACTATAGTCCTTCTATGGCTACGACAGGAACTAATAAAAATGATTAATATAAGTAAAAAAAAAATTAGCATTATAGAAAATTGAATGCTGGATGAAGAAATGAACGTTTGAAGGGGCTTTAATCTACTTTTGAGACTTCTTTCGAAGAACATTTGAACGTCAAGGGGCTTTATCCTACTGTACAAGTTGAATGTTGTATCGAGTGAGGTTTTGAATGTTATAATAAATGAGAACTAACGTTTTAACTAATGTGAATGTTGAAAAAGCATTGGCCCACAACAATTTAAAAAAAAAGTGAAGTGTTATCAAAATATCAATGTTAGAAGTGGCATTGACCCCTTGGGCCTTCATCAAAGTTTTTAGCATTATAAAAAATGTAAAGTTTTTAACCTTATAAAAAATTGTAAATATTGGAAGTGGTTTTGACGTGCTAAACGAACTCTTGTTTAATTTTTTTCAATATTATAAAAATGTAAATATTGAAAATTTTCGTTGAATATTAAAAAAATTGTAAATATTTGAAAGGGTTTTGATCTACTCTTCAATTTTTTTCAAATCATTATTAAATTAAAAAAAAAAACTAATTAAATATATTTTGAATTTTGATTTAATTTTAAATTTTATGAGTATAAATTTATTTTATTTAGAATAATCAAATTTTAAAAGAGATCATTATTAAATTTGAAAGAAAATAAATCTGATTAAATATATTTTGAAGTTTAATTTAATTTTAGAGTTTTATAAGTATATGTTTGTTTTAATTAGATTAATTAAGTTTTAAAAGGGATATTTTCTTTTTAAAGTATAAATATTTTGATCATATAAGTTGATTTAATCAAATTATAATATTGTTGAACTCTACCCTTATAATTTGAAAGATATAAACATGTGAAAACAAAATTTTGGTTCAAATATGATATACAAAGTTTTTTATTTATATATAAATATGAAGTTTCTCTTTCTATTTCTCTATCATTATATATATAGATAATTGTATTAATATTTGAATAACATGTAGTATTATTATTAATATTTATTATGTGTGATATTATTAACATATGATGACATAAGCATTGTCAACTTAATATTTGGGTTGTAGAAACACTTTTATATGCAATCACACTTTCATTTTTTTTTGAAGCTAAGTATGATACATTGGATCTATTTTAGTTTTTATCTATTTTAGTTTTGATTATGGATTCAAGACCAATCTACACACCTAGTTACACTCTAAATGGATCTATTCTATTTCGGGTACATTTATTATGAAGCCCAATCACATATATTACTATGTGTTCCCTCACATGATTGTTTATACTCTCCTCAAGCTTTGTTACCTCATCATTCTTTGCAAAATCTAGAGTGATTCATTGCTAGAAACATTTAAAGGTTCTAGTTTGACAAATACATACTTATTTTAGGTAAGAGATCTAGTAAAATAATTGATTTCAAGAACATATTCAAATGTGATTGCAATTAAAGAAGATATTTGAATGATTCAAGTATATATTAATATCATTCCCTAGATTTGTTATATATTATCCAAATATATCACACCCTATTTTCTACTACCAAGAACATATTAATATCATTCCCTAGATTTGTTATATACCATCCAAATATATCACACCCTATCTTCTACTACCAAGAACGAGATGCATACGAAATGTTTGTGCCCTAATTTAGTTGTCAAAGAATATAGAATGCATATCAAAGATGCTTCATGTATGAATAATGATGAAGGAGGTAATACCACTAGATTGGAACGTATATTGTAAATGTTACATATGTTTTACATGATTGTGAGTCATGATGTTTTGGTTCAAAGTGCCCGTGTGACATGAGGCCAGAGAGCCTAGATGCTAAAATGCCAGTAGACCTAGACCTATCATTGTAAATTATAACCACACTCAAATATATTAATAAAATGCATCGTTGTTACATGTCAAGTTAGAAAAAAGTGTATGGGGGCATAAAACTCCACAAGAGGGAAAGGGGTCTAGTTTAAGCCAAGAAGATTATAATAATATATTCCTAAATTCATAAGAATTTATGTTTTATGTTATTCTAAGTTCCTAAAAGAGGGGGAACAAATTCCAAGTGGGGAATAAGAATTTCCTTGATTTTCATGTGTCAAAAAGGGCACATATATATTTAAAGGGGAGTTTTAGTGTAATTATGATGCATTCTTCCATTCCATCTTTGGGTATTTTTTCCTGTAGAGTATGAGGGAAGAATCCAAGAAATATTTTAACATTAACCATGTAAATCATTGGGTTCTTGACTTGAATAAGCAAGTTATTAGGAATGTGGATCATTCTCTTTGAGTGAGATGATGATTCATAATAGGTTTCCATGTATGTTGTCCTAGAGGGTTTCATAATTATTTGAGGGCAACCTTGTGTCCAAGTTCCATAGTTCTCTAAGACTTCCCAGACGTCCTGTTGCTAAAGCCCTTATAAAGCCCTATAAGGGAAGGGGTAAATCCAAAAGATTGTGGAGAAATGAAGGGGTACACTTCCTAGGGTGGCATAGGTTGTGGGGACTAAGAGGCTATCAGGTGGGACTGCTACTAGAGTTGGTTCCATATTCCTTGTCCTTGTGTTTTGTGTTGTTATACCCTAGTTCTTCTTATGTAGAATTTTCCTTAGTAGAGTCATCGCCCTAGGTCATGGGTGACCTACTATTGAGAATGAATGAACAATAAAGTTTATGACTAGGAGGAACGTCTGAGATCTCAAGAAAGTTGATGATTTTCAACAAAAGACAAGTGCTCCTTTATGTGTGTTTACATGTTGATTATTGTGTGTATTATCTTAAATTCTTATTTATTATAATTGTACATGGACTATATGTTATTAGAACTGTATATTTTTTTCATATGCAAGGAATATTAATTAGATTGGTATTAGAAGTATGGTCAAAGGCATGGGTATGTTATTATTTAGTATCAAAGATTAATGTAAGAGAATATGAACCTTCAGGAAGGCCATAATTAGTTAATTATTGGTATCAGAGGTGGGAAATATTGAAAGGAAGTTCAAAAGTTTAAGTTAGTGAAAAAAGTTAGAATTTAGTAAGATGTGTTGAAAATGGAGTTTGGAGTGTGTTACAAAATACTAGATCAAAGCTGAATCGAGTGCAAATGTTTCTTCTTGTAGTTGTGTTTATCACTAAATTTATCTGTATTTATTTATTCTCATATGAGAATATGACACATTTATCAAACGATCTAAAGGGGATATCTAGAAAAGACACTATTTGTGAATATATACAATTATTATAAAAATGAACATAAGAAAGAGAATTACAAGTAGTGCATGATAATAAATATGAATCCTTTAAAGAGAAGATTCATAATAAATAGATAATAAAATAATTGTGATGGAGAATACGTTTCTAATAATGAATATTATATTTTAGTAAATGGAAAATAAAAATCAAGGAATGAAGAAACTAATTGTGAATGAGGCATTGATACTTTAAAAAATATTTAATAAAAGGAAAATATCAAAGATCTAAATAAAATATGAATAATAATTTGATCGAAACTAGCGTGGAAAGTAAATTGGATATCAAACATATTGAAGAAAAAATGAATAAGCTAATAGAATTATACTATGAACATAGAAAAATATTATTAAACATCATAATTTTTGTTTTAAAAGAAGAGGGAGAAGAGGGCACACTAAAAGTATTTGAGAAAGATGTACAATACAAGTTCAAAAAATTAATTAAACATAAACATATGTTAATACTATTAAAGTAAGCTCTATACACCATAAATATGTCATACTAATTGAAATTTCAAGTTTTAAAAAAAGATAAGAATATTCATAAATGAATATCTCATTCAAATAGATAAATTGAATTAATGAATAAATTTCAAAAGGTAAAAGATGCCAAGAAGAAAATAATATGCACAATACATTGAAAATAAAATAATTTGTTAGAGATATAGACCAAAAGAATAATAAGAAATAAGAAATTGACACACTTTGAATCCTCTCTTGGAATTATTGCATCTTTCTATGGAGAAAATGTCTCAATTTAAGTTGGATCTTTAGTGAATTTGATATTATATTAATTGTTAAAACTTGGGAACATGAACAATCCATAGTCATAACATAGAAAGAATTATCCTTTGGTTAATATGGATAAATATATCCTCTCACAGAAACATTGGAGGCATATCTTGTTCATCAAGGAATGATTTTTTTTTATTATATTAAGATTCAATTAATACATATTCATAGAGATTTCAAACATTATATATATATATATATATATTATACCTATAAATTATACCTTTCATAAGAATTTTTTATTTAGAAAAAAGTGGTTCATATAATGACATAGAACATGATATTTCTAGTCTAACAAATGAAGATAATATCATGTTACTATGGGAAATTAATACTTGAATGACAAGTAAACAAGCTACAATCCTCATAAACATATTTATTCTTAACCTTCAA
The DNA here is from genome assembly GCA_000966675.3 of Picea glauca. NCBI lineage: Eukaryota > Viridiplantae > Streptophyta > Pinopsida > Pinales > Pinaceae > Picea > Picea glauca. Next base: position 576,395 of record JZKD02S1672800.1, read on the forward strand.
TGGTTAGATAACGCCCTTCTTTTAGCTCATAGATACGAAAAAAAACATGAATATTTAGATGTAAACAATCCTCATAAACATATTTATTCTTAACCTTCAATGGTTAGATAACGTCCTTCTTTTAGCTCATAGATACGAAAAAAACTATGAATATTTAGATGAAAATTTGTTGAATTCCAAATTGATCAAATTTTTTTATTTCTTAAGACTTATTAACTTTCAATAGTCTATTTAAGTGGTTGAAATCCAACTACATAACTTGTACTCATGGGCCTGGTAGTAGAATGGTATATTATGTTATATCTAATATCCATGTAAAAAGTTAAATAGTTAATTTTCATATCTTAAATGACCCTGAACTAGACTTGGATTATAAACACTTAATATTAACTATAAATTTTATGATTCATAATAACTCTAAAATGAACTATAAATCGTTTATTAAAAAATATCCAATATGAGAAGGACAATAGACAAAAACACATATAGGACATCGTATATATAATAATGAATAAGAATATGAATGATATACCTTAAAATCATGTGTACACTCCTTATTTGACCCCAAGGTTACCTTTCATGTAAAAATATGTCTTTATACGATGCACATTTTAATAATCCATATCCTGTTTTTTTGTTGGTAAATATCTATTCTATTAGGTATAAACATAATTTACAAGGAGAGCATACCATATCTATATCTAAAAGACCATGACAGTCTATGAGAAACCAAAAACGCCTACCCCTATGAGGAAACTAGGCTAATAAGTTCTTCAGATGTTCTAAAGCATTGAAAATAACTATTTGAACATGTTCATATAACTCTCTAGCTGTAGCTAGCTTACAATAATCTAGATAACATAGAAAAAAAGAGAAAAAAAAACTAAAAAATCTATCATCGTTTATGAGAAACTTGTTGGTGAGCAAAAACAAAGGTATTCCTTTGGATAACAACATTTGAATATTCAGGACCTGAGCAGTGCTTGTATTAGGGAGTGAGAGTGCTGCCAAGACGATTCTCCATCCAGGAACGGATCTATGTGGTATAGGTGTTTTGAATATTTAAAGCCTCCATTCAACTATTGAGTTTCCTAAAGTATCGATATTGAGGCAGACACCCCAAAGCTACCACAGTCTTAGTGTTCCAATAGAATTCAACCATTTGAAAGAATCTGGAGTTTTTCGATCTCGTATAACCCACATCTGGAATTAGAATCTGGAGTTTTTGGATCTCGTATAACCCACATCTGGAATTACACTTCCAAATTATTTCTCCACCTCATCATCCTCCTTGAATTCGCAGATGAGACAAGCGTCCTCTTCTAGGGAATTCATGACTGCCTAATCTATAGTAGGGACTGATGCAGAGTAGAAATCAGCCCCAGCTTTGTCATATTTGACATGTCGAGAATGGGTAGTTGCCGGATGAACATGCCTTCTTCCTAGAGGTTCCATGATAGCAGAAGAAAATAGAGGGAGAAGGAAAAACAGACCGCGCAGGGAGATAAAAGTGGAAATACCTAATACTTTCCAAGAAGGAGCCTCACGGTCATCTCAAAACGTTCCTTTCCAACCCTATTCATACGATCCATCCAAGACATATATATGAGAGATCGAGTTGGTCGTTTCTTTTCCAGGCCTGTAATCATAGTATGAAGCTAAGCGTCCTTCCACATACTTATCCCATGTGTTGAGTTAAGGTGAAGGTACCAAGCTAACTATGGCATCATAATTTAAGAGGGAGGATCTAGCCCTGCATTCAACTTCCCTTTCTTGTAAATGATCGTGTCCTTCAAATCTCGACGTCCTGAGTTCATTATGATCCCATTTTGAAATGACAGAGTCCCGCTGGAGGTGATCCTCATTTGCACTGAGAGTGTTAAGGGGAGTAATGGAATCATTATTAGCTTGATCACCGTAACCTGAGCCTGCTCTCTGCATTAACTCTTGACGTACATCTGCTTGCAGAGATGAGAGATGGCCAGAAGCTTTCAAAGGGACATGGCAGGGATACAAACTAGCGTCCACCTGTTTCCTCATAGTGGGTGTAGGTCTACACATTCCCACTATTGGTCTAAGGTGTCGAGTAGATACCCCATCGGGGGGTAATAATCAATATCCTTAGTTCTATAGTTTAGGTACATATATTTATGAGTAATATTTATTTTTATATACATAACAAATCCCATAGAAGAAAAATATAATAATGAAAAACATGTCTCATGCATACCACCACCCTCTCCTGGGATCTAGTGATCTCCCGATCTAAGGATCTTCAAATTCCAGCAATCAAATTGGTTCTTCGGGTCCCACTGAGTACCCAAAATCATTTCTACAGGTATTTTTCTTGAGCCCCCACGCTTCAAACCAATAGCAAGGGTCCGTAAAACACCCACAGAGCCCTCCAAGAGACTCTAGGCCAAAACCGTGGGCCAATCTATGGTTTCCCAAAAAATTCGATACCGTTTACTCCCTCTTGTTGTAGATCCACACCGATCTGAACCTCTCGGGTGCTTCCTTTAAGCCCCTTTCTCTCAAACTTCAATAAAATTGAGTTTGGGCCCTAACCCCCTTTTTCTTGCCCAAGATATGAATATGACCTTGGGTTGTGACTTGATTCCAAGATAACAGGTGCTAACCACAACACTCTACTTCGACGCTCCAGAGCTCCGGGCTCCAGGAGGTTCAACCTTACTCCACACATTTTCCCCCGAATACACAAGCGTGCAAACTTGCTGAAATAATGGAGTGTCAAACAAATACATGGATCGATGACACACAATGCTCATTGAAATCAACGACAATGAGTTCATTTGAAAATTCAGGTTTCGACAAGTCTACCTGCTCCGATCTACGATGCTTCCGAAGTATCAAACCTTCGGATCTCAAGATCTGATGACACTTGTTCCCCACAAATAAATGATGAGGATTTTCTCCATGAATTTGACCCTTCGGGAGTCCTGGTACCTTCACAGTGGTGTTCTCCAGTTCCTCCGGAGCATGGGATATCTCGCCATGTGTCCCTCACAACAGACAACTCGGATGGTCTCCATTGTTCGAAGCTTCGATGACTTCCTTCTCCTGCGCACTTCTATCCTCTATCTTCTCCCGGAGTGGTGAGTCTTCAGACTTTCGGATCTAATGCCACGTGTATACCACTTTGGAGGTCTCTGATGAGTTCCTTCTTTCAGAGCTTTAGGAAAATTTCAACCCTTAGCACTTGCTTCCTCCCGAATGGTCAGTCCTTCGAACCTCCTTAATCCAATGACATGTTGTTTCACCAATGAATGGCCCTGATTTAATTCGGGCCTCGGGACTTCGACAGTCCCCACTCCTTTGCGCTTCAAAATTCCCAAATGTGCGAAGTCTGAAGGCCTTCCACTATTATCCCTCATGCAACTTCTTCTAGATATGATGACTGTCAGACCTCTGGCGAAATCCGAGTGGATCTCGACTGTTGATTTGGTCCTTTCAGCGGTTTCTCCTTGTGATTGATCCATGACTTCTCTCAAACTTGAATCCGTGCTGAATTCACAAGGGTAAACCTTGTGCTACTCGATCAGATCCGACGGTGATGAAGGATCCTAGGTCCTCACGACTGGATTTCATCCGTTGACACTTAGATAATAAAAACTCCTTCCCTTTCAAGGGACTTAGATTGTCAAAATTCCTGAGATTTGATCTTCTTGAGGTGAATTGAACCTTGAATGTCTCCTCTGCGCATTTCAATCTATTGGGATGATCTGTCCTTAGATCATCAAAAGGAGATGCAGTAGAAAGAAGGACTGCCAAGGATCGAGCTAGTGAATCAATTGGACAGAATGGTTGAGGAAATAAAAAAGTTGATGTTGAGATCAAAATAGGAGACTATCATCAAGGAGAGGTTGAACAAAGGAGAACCTGCAACAATAGCAGGGCAGCAACAACATCCGCATAGCAGAGGAGCAGAGGAACAAATCCAACGAAGAGTTTAGGATCCAAGAGGATTTCAACAACAGAGCAAGGGAGCTCATGAGCAGGAGCTCATGATTTTTCGAGCAGTGGAGTATGATGCAGGAGCATAGCTCCACCTCAAAAAGGCACCAACAAAGCCAACAAATCAACACATTAGTAGGGAACGAATCCCAAAAAGAGAGAGGTCCCAACCCTCTCAATTTTGAACCTAAGTTAAAAAATTTAATGAAATTAAATGTGAAGTTAATGTTTGGAGGATCAGAAAGGTCGAGTCCATATGCTTGAAAGATGAAGTTATTTTAAGGAGCAATCTCGCCTTTAAAGGATAACATGAAGATGGCTCTAGGACCGATTCAGACTAGATGGCCATTAAATAAAATTAAATGTAATTAATGAGGTTGCTGGGAGGAAGGCTCGAGGAGCCCATCATTTGTAAAATTATACTTGTACCAAAACTCATTAGGGTAAGGAGTTAGAGTTAGAGTGTTAAGAGAGAGTTGTAGAGGAGAGCTCAAGGGAGGAGATGAAACGTTGAGACTCTGTTCCAGTGCAACCTTTGCAAACATCTGTATAGACATTTAGAGATAATACAAAAGAAGTTTTTCCATCCTATTAGGTTATAGTCTATACTTATCTGTTTTTTGTATGGTGTTCTCATTTTTTGAGTTCATTTGAGTACATGTGATGTTTTCGTTTTGTTTTCTCTGTTTTATGTGTTTATACACATGAGTATGTTTTTATGGCTATGGGTGGAATGTGAGGTTTCTATAGGTTTCATTTTTTTCTCTTCTTGAAAGCTTCAGTGAAAGGAGTGCACAGTTCCATAAAGGAGTGCAAAGGCCAAGTCAAGTTCGACTCTGAAGATGAGGGGAAATAACTTTAAATTTTGCAGAGCTTTGCTGAAAGGATTCCATAGTACCTGTAAGGAGTGCACAGGACGAGAGTCACTGACAGGACTCTAAAGATTAGGAGAGATAGAGGGGAGTTTCGTAGAAAGCATGCAAGGAGTGCACAATTACTAAGAGGAGAGAGAAGTCTGAAGAAGCCTCGTGCAAGGTGTGCATCAAGCCAACACTAAGCTAAGTGTTGAGGAGTGAACCGGTGGAGCGCAAGGAGTGCGTGAAAGGTTCTCAGAGACCTTTATATTCTCGACGTGAACAAGTGCAAGGAGTGCATAGGAGGAACTTAGAAAGATTCTTTTAAGTTGAAGTTTCCAAGTGTTCGGAGGAATCGTAGAGGAAGTGTGCCCGAGGTATATAAAACCTCGAAGGAATAAAGCTCATAAGAGATAGAGGGATCAAGTGCACAAGGGATGGGACTCATAAATTTTTCTATGTCCAAAATGGTTGAAGTGCATGGAGGAGGCATATGAGGTTCAAGGTAGCTCGAGAAGATCCAAGCTCAGGAAGGTTAGTGATCAAAGTCCCTTGAAAGGGAAGGAGTTTTTATTATCTAAGTGTCAACGGATGGAATCTCATCGTGAGGACGCGAGATCCTTCATCACCATTGGATATGATGGAGTAGCAAAGGGTTTACCCCTATAAATTCTGCACGGATTCAAGTTCAGGAGAGGTCATGGATCAATCCCAAGGAGAAACCATTGAAAGGATCAAATCAATGGTCGAGATCTAGTCGGAGTTTACCATAGGTCAGAAAATCGTCAGATCTAGAAGAATATTCATGAGGGATAATAGTGGAATTCCTTTGGACTTCGTGCATTTGGTAATTTTGAAGTGAAAAGGAGCGGGGACTGCCAAAGTCCCGAGGATCGAATTAAATTAGGTATGTTCATTGGAAAAGAGACATGTTAGTGGATTAAGGTGGTTCAGAGGACTAGCCATTCGGGAGGAAGTAAGTGCTAAGGGTTGCAAGTTTCCTGAAGCCTTGAAATCAATAACTCATCAGAGTCGTTCAAAGTGGTAGACACGTGGCATTAGATCCGTAAGTCTGAAGAATCATCACTATGGGAGAAGACACAGGATAGAAGTGCACAGGAGAAGGAAGTCGTCGAAGCTCCAAACAGTGGAGACCATCTGATCCATTCATTGTCAGGGACACGTGGCGAGAGGTCCTGTGCTCTAGAGAAAGACCACTTTGGAGGAACTGGAGAGTGCGAGTGTGAAGGTACCCAAACTTCTGAAGGGTCAGAGTCATGGAGGAAATCCTCGTCATTTATTTTTGGGAAACAAGTGTGATCGGATCTTGAGATCCAGAGGTTTGATACTCCAAAAGCATCGTAGGTCGGAGTGAGAAGACTTGTCGAAGCTCGAATATCCAAATGAACTCCCTGTCGCTGATTTCAATGAGCATTGTATGCCCTCAATCCATGTAGTTGTTCGACGCTCCATTATTTCGACAAGTTCGCAGGGTTGTGTATTTAAGGGAAAGGGTGTGGAATAAGGTTGAACTTCTTGGCGTCGGGAGCTCAGGAGCATCGAAGTAGAGTGTTGTGGTTAGCTCCTGTTGTCTTGGCGTCAGGTCACAGCCCAAGGTCATATGCAGATCTTGGCGAAGAAAAATGCAGCTAGGGACCAAACTCGATTTTATTGAAGTTTAAGAGAAAGGGGATCAGAGGAAGTGCCCGAGAGGTTCAGATCAGTGCAGATCTGCAACAAGAGGGAGTAAAAAATATCAAATTCTTTGGGAAGTTGTAGATTGGTGCACGGTTTTGGTCTAGAGTCATTGTGAGGGATTTGTGGGTGTTTTACAGACCCTCACTATTGGTTTTGAGCACAGGGGCTCAAGAAAACGATCTGTGTAAAGGATTTTAGGTGCTCAGCAAGACCTGAAGAGCCAATTCGACTCCTGGAATTTGAAAATCCTTAGACCGAGAGGTCAGTGGGCCCCAAGTGAGGGTGGGGGTTTTCATCAATGTAATCCAAAAAAATAAATATGATATTATTCTAAATAAATTAAAACATGAATTAAATATCCCAATATGTAATAGAAATATTGAAAACCTATATAATAGCTTTAGAACAACTCGCAAATTGTATAAAATAATTCTCTTTCAAAGTTTCATGTAAAATGGATAATCGAATGGGCAACCCTCAATATGACAAAGAGTGTAAAATAATCTATCAAGAAATCCTATGATTAGTGCTTAAAACATGAAAATATATAATTACAAATCCTTAAGTAAATGAAGAATGTTATTATATAAATTTAAAGAAAGAGAAGCTATTGTGACTTTCTAAATTGAATCGTAAAAATATTTAGAGGAAAATATATTTAGGGATTTGAATTCGTACCTTATAAATATTTATGAATTGAATTATATCGTGGGCAATATTCAAACCTCATTTTAAAGAAATATGTTTTTACTTTGGAAGACATAGATTCTAGGGTTTAATGACCTGCAAAATGGAAGTCTAAGGACATCGAAGGCTATCGATAATAATCCCTAAAATTTGGAGGATTTGTCCTTATCTCTCACATTCACAAGTTCATCAATTTGGTAGTCAAACAAGTTTTCCATAAACCACTCTAAATCTTATTATTGTTATTTTAAAAATAAAGGTTAAAAACAACCCTCAAATTATGGGACCATTATGATTACCCTTATTTTAGCCATGGTATATGTAATTATTCTTGAAAATAAGATTACCATATGGCTAGAAAGTCTTGGAAAAATCTCTAAAGGGAATCTTGAGTTTAGAAGTTTTCAATGAACTATGTACCTCCTAGTTATGCTTACAATCATTGCATAGGAATGCCGTAATAATAAATCTAGTCTCACATATTTATTTGTTAACTTTAGGAAATATTTTGGCATGTTTCCTAGAAATAACCTTTGGAACATATTAGAAGAGTCAAAGTTTCCTTTCCGGTTTATATTTTTTGGGACAAGATTGTATGAAAATGTTATTGATAACTTTATGAAGATTAAAAAACCAATATCATATGTTGGTTCTCTATATCTAGGAACTATTTTTACATGGTTTTATTGTTTACACAACACACCAAAAAATTGAAGAAATTGAGCATAAGAAGATTAGGACAAGAAGATTGATGGAAAAGGCCTCAAGCCATAATTCTCAACATTGTATTCATCTTAATGATACAAATATATAATACAATAATGAAACCACCTCAATTTTTCTCACATCTACACCTCATCAGGAGATAAGGTAGGAGGAGACAATATAGGAATTTGGAAGCATACTTAGGATAACAACTATATCCTAGTATGTAAAATAAACAAAGTTGGAATACTAAGACTTAATGATTGTGTATGAGAAAGATGATAAAATTAACCCCCTCAATCATAAGCCCAAATAACAATACCATCAAAGCATGTGCATAAGTTGGTATATCTCCATGTCTTTATGTTGAAACTCCTGAGTTGAGCCACAATGAAGAACTGCCTGAAAAACCGCCAAATATGGATGCTGAAGAATCTGAAAAATCCCACTATGTAAACATGTGAACCAGAATACCAATAATTTTTCTCACTGATGTGAACTCCAATATGATGAGAGTGAACAAAGAGAATTGAATTAGTTGCAAGTTTGCCACATCCATGAAAATGTCTGACAACTCAATCAATGCCAAGCTGCAATACATAAGGATCTGTCTGTCCCCTGCTAGGTCCAATGACCATCTAGGTGAACCAAATGTTCACATCATTTCTCTCAAAAAACAAAATCCCTGTGTATGATTCAATATAGAACCATCATTCTGCCAAAGTCTGTCATCTATAGACTACAGTTGCCCATATGGAAAATTCGATACCCATTTGGCATATTTGTTGTCGACACTTTAAGTATGACAACAATCTGCAATTCCATCATAAATTCCATCATTAATTTCCCCCTTTGTCAACTGAAAGGAGAGACCACAAGCGGTTTCACTAACCATCTTCACTAGATTTTTTGAACTCCCCCTCTTAAGGTGCATGAGGGTTTCACTTTTACTCTGTTTTTGTGTACAACTCAAAGTGGACATGTGGAATTAACCACATGTTATATCATCCTGTGAGGGCCATGCTTGAAAGCTACACCATAAGGGGACCACTTTGGAGTTATATACACATTTCAGTATCTGGTGCAAGACACACCTTTACTCGAGATTGTATTCTTCGGTAAGACTTATATAATTGTTTGGCAGATGATGACCATTACCAAGGATCAATCCCCTCATAGTGAATCTTCAATATTGCAGGTTTGTTCCTCTTGGAACATTTATCTGATGCATGATTTGACTTTCCAAAATCATGACAAGGATGGATATCAAAACATTGATTCTCCTTGTGACCAACTCGATTGAAATGTTGGCACTTAACATCCTGATCTTCAACATTTGAAGTTGAATTTTCTTGAAGAAATCCAACACTTGCAAACAAAATTGGTTTGGAGTAATTTGGAATATGAAATCTATTGCCTTTTTCATATCCTAATCCATGTCGATCTTTGTTGAATGATAATTCTTCCCAAGATCTAACAATTTTCTTGAAAATATGATTTTGACTTTGTTCTTTTACTTCTTCGCATTTTTTGTTCTTGCTACTATCATTCTGTGCTTCTTTTTGGAATTCATCTTTGAAAGATTCCATATTTTTTGTCTCTTTTGTATCAACTAATTGGATAAGGTCTTTTGTGTCACAAAATGCATCAACCTTTTGTATGAACTCGTTTGTATCACATGATGCATCAACCATTTGGATAATCTCCTCTGTAGCACATGTTGCATCAATATTCTTTATTAGATCCTCTATGTCACAACTTGCATCAAACTTCTCTATCAGATCCCTTGTGTCACAAGTTGCATCAAACTTCTCTATCAAATCCCCTGTGTCACAAGTTGCATCAGCTTTTTGAGTTTCTTCAGATGATGCATCAATCATGTCATCAATTTGATTATGCTTTTCACTTAGCTTTATCTGAAGTGCATCAATCAATTGATTCTTCATTTCAATTTCATCTCGAATATCATTTATTGACTTGATTGTATCAACCATGTGATCAATTATGTTTTGGTTTTGAATTAACTTCATCTCAAGTGTTTGAATCAATTTATCTTTCATATCAATTTGATCTTGTAATTCATGGTTGTACTCTTGCAACTCTTTGATTTCTTGAGAGGCATTTTGTAAACGCTTTCCTCCTTTACCCATTATTTTTTCACTCTCGCTTGCTAGAACTCGCTCGCTTGAACTCTTCTTGCTTAAACTTTCACGCTCGCTTGAAATTGCTTCACTCAAACTGGCTTGCTTGAACTTGCTTCCAAAAACTCATTTTCTTATACTTTCAATAAGTGGAGGAAGTCGGTTACCACCAAAAATGAATCCCAAAGTATTACAATGATTCATTGAGTTAAACTACTCATATTTGTCAATTACGACTCAAAATTACAATGATTCTTTGATGTCGGGCTGAGCCGAGAATGCACCTGAAAATTACACTGCAATTCAACTTGATTTTGATTTCACACTTACAAAGAAAACTATTGCAAGTTTACAATGAATGTTGATTTCAAAGTTAAATTGATCTTCAAATTGATGATGCTTCGACTCCAAGTCACATCCAATTATCCTTCCATTACAAGCTTGATTTGTCCATTGCTTCAATATTCTTTGTTGCTGCTTGATTACATGTGTTTTGATTGCTTATATTGGATTGTATGTGCTTCAATAACATTAATTGCGGGCTTATATCATTTATCTTCTTTGTATTCCATGTATCTGGGATAACATCAAAAATAGACGTAAACTAACTCATAAGAGAACCATGAAAAAAATCACCAACACCCACTACACAAGGTGTATCTAAGATACCCTTATTCAATTTTGGGTGGATCTAGGACACAAGACAAAAAAAAAACAATTTTATTATAATATCCTTCTCATGACAAATCCCAACTACAATTCGCTCGATACTCCTGTGACAAAAAAATTTCACTAAACTTTCATCAAGGCTTCAACCCCTTTTACAATCAATATTTCTCAATTTCTCAATCTCCCTCACACATCAAGGCTTCAACTCACTCTTATTTGACTTCTTTGAATGGTTCCCTTCTTTCACAAAAATTTTCAAGCCTTCCCCCTTGAAGTAAACACAACTACAATATAAAAGATATCTCGATTTTTCTCCTTAAAATAAACATCTCTTTTTAAATTACAACAAACATCTTATCACTCCAAAAATTATCATAAAGTAATACAAAAGTAACTTTATGAAAAAACTATTTAAAAACATAAACTTCCAATTCTTTGCAATGAACGTTTAAGTAAATGTCTTAAAACTTGTGCACTTTTGTGTTATGCATGCCCTTCTTAAACCACTTATCCAAAAATAAGCCACAAACTCCTTGGAAAATGAAACGAATGAAATCTATGAATTGGCAACGGATCCACTTGTTTTAATATGCCAGAAAATGTGGTTTTCGTTCTATGTTAATTGGGCATATAAAATTTCTCAATAAAAGATATACCTTGATGCCAGTTGACAAGACGATCGTCCGCTTTCAATCTGCTGGCAAATATTTAGGTGATCTCATCATCATGGTTGAACGGTGGATAAGTGTGAATTTTATAGGAATTGAATAAGCATTACCCGAATGCATGTGTTACAGGAACATTGAGATATTGCATGAATCATCCATCATGCATCTGGGCCCCCACTCTGATTTCATTCAGAACTCTATGACCTCATACTCATGCAAACCAAATCTTAAATCTTTGTCTCTGGTGTCAATACTTCACGCTACTCAACCTCTGTAATCTCACCTGATCGTGCATACATTTACTGGCGGCTTCTTTCAATACACAACTATATTTATTCTGTTGTTTCATTATGCATCAATTCGACTGGAAAATCACGTGAGGATGGTGAGACTGTTGCTTTGCAAACTGCCTAAAGTCATAATCTGAGTGATCCGTTCTTATTGGTAACAACACAGAACAATGAAAAACATAGACAGACTTTTTTCACAAATTCTATTTTATTTGATTAGCAGGGTGATGAGAACCATGTAATCCTTGCAGAAATCAAATATTCCTGTAACTACACTCTGCTTTGTTGGTGGTGGCGACTTTATGAAAACATAACTTAATTTTCAGCGCTGGTATCCACTTGCTCCGATATGTTCCAATTGATCATCTTTCACTCTTTTGTTGCACACTCTCACTACGCTTCACCTCCCATGGAGGAACAATAATTCCAACTGAACAAATTACTATTTATGACAGAATTTTCCATGGAATCAAGATCCATCATGAGGTCAATTTTCCTTTTCATGAATGCATTGTGGATGCGAGAGTCAGTGCATTTGTGTAATCAGATCGCAAATCACATTTGTGTAACCAGATCGTAAACTTCCATTTGAGATGTTGGAAAAACAGAAGTCGATTTGTTTTACTGGGAATTGCTGGGAACGATTTTTCTAAGTTTGGATCTGCTGGGAGAGGATATGGACATGTCACTGGTGAAAATGCAAATTGCCTTGGGAAGATCTATTTGTTGATCAGATGACAACATAGGGTGTGGATTGATTGCTTATGCAGATTTTTGGTGAACGCGCGCGTGGATCAAAAAAGTGGGCGAATAGTCAACATGATCAGTTTGGCGAAAATATCACTACGTGGAGCTGAGCAATTGAATAAATGAGCATGACTTTGGATTGAAAGGAGAAAATAGAGAGTGGATACCCAAACCCAATGTTGGATCTGAATGCTCAGAATATGATGAGCGGCTTGCATGCCATTTTCTTGACCACTGGTGTGCAATTATATTTCTTTAACAACAAAATTTACTACTGGCGAGCAATTGCATACATAGATGCATGGGTATTCCAGAGAGAAACCGAGGCTTATAAATAATGAGGGAGGAGCAAAATGATTCTATAATTTGCTAAGACTGCATATCTCATCTTTAAACTAGTGATAGAAGATCCTCTGTAACTAGATTTCCGCAAGATTTCTACATCATATCAGAGTAATTTCATTCCATTTTGACCATTAAAATTTATCTTGCATGACCAAGTTTATAGAAACAAATTACCGGTTTGAGGAATTTGTATGCATGTTGAAGGTGCTTCGATCCATTTGTAATGCAAACCTTCTTCACCATCATTCTCATGGATTCCTACTCTGGAGAAACTTCATCACCATCATGATTGGGCCTTCTATGGAAAACTACGATAATTACCAGGCCTTAAGATCATGGGCCTTCTATGGAAAACTACGATAATTACCAAGCCTTATGATCAAAATAGATCTGATACCAATTGAAGAAATTGATTATAAGAAGATTAGTACAAGAAGATTGTCAAAAAAAGCCTCAATCCATAATTTTGAACATTGTATTCATTTTAATGATACAAATATATAATACAATAATGAAACAATCTCAATTTTTTTCACATGGACACTTCATTAGAGATACGGTAGAACGAGACAATATAGAAATCTAGAAACATACTTAGGATAACAACTGTATCCTAGTATGTAAAATATACAAAGGTGGAATACTAAAACTTAATGATTGTATATGAGAAAGTGGCTAACAAAAATTCTAAAAAATTGGATACCACAAAAATTCTAAAAAATTGGATACCACTTTTTCTTTGATTTGAGGAGAAGCTTCACGCATTTTGATTTGAATAGTTTTTTTCATTTCATTTGGTTTAGAAAACGCATTTAATTTTAATAAAAACCCAAAATATATATAAATCCCAAAACCCATTTTATGATAAAATATATCGTTTAGGAAAAATCAAATCTCCGAGGAAGAAAGCTAAAACTAGAAGAAGACAAATTTTAAAATGCACCGAAATGGAGCTTTTATGTGCAATGAAATAAAATTATGAATGATCACTGAAACAATTTTTAAAATGTGTCGAAAGGTAAGTTCCTAAAAAGAAGAACTCTATGAAAAGACAATTTTATGAGAGCACTCAAAAAACTTTTTCGCAGGCGTTGAAAGAAACATAAAACAAGGTTGGCCAAAGGAGAAAGAGGGAGGACTGCCAAGAGGGTTTTGTGCAATCACCAAAAGAGAAAGAATGGTAAGTTTTTCAATAACTGATGTCGATCACTTCACTGATGATAAGTATTCATCCTAATAGTTTACGTGTCGACATAGTTACACTTCTTCATATCTGTCGATAGAGTGGGTTTCATTATCCAATTAGTGTTTTGTTTATGCATTAATTTCGAGGTAAGTGGTGAAACGATTCCTTCATATCACTGCCAAAGGAATGTTGTGTGAATTAGGGAGTTTTAGTGATTAATGAAGGAAAGCATTTATTGGTAATCATTTTGCAGATTTGATGCTTGTCCAGTCCAGTTGGTATTAATTATTCTGATTTAATTAAGAGAATCCAATAGTATCATAATTATATTATTGTTAGAATTTCATTGAGATTGGATCTGTTATGATTTCGTGCCAAGATATCTGAGAATTGAGGATTGTTGAATGTTCTCCCCGCATGTAAGCATTGTAGTTCCTGAGCCAAGGATATTAGAGCTAGTATAGATAATTAAGAGTAGTAGTTTCATTCTGCATGAAAGTGCCACAGAGGATGGGTCTAGACTCCACAGAGCATGGGTCTAGACTTTTGTTGATCCTGTTAGAATTAATGATTAATTTGGGGTTGGTTGAAGATTTGTAGGAGGCTGTTGAGATATCTTCTCAACCACTCCCTCTAAATATGGAATTAGTTGAATCTGTATCCAAATATATATGTACGTATGTGTGTGTGCAATAGATACAATTATTGTGTATTATTCCTGTGTATCTATGCTCTCATGATTTCTATTTTGGTATCAGAGCAGGTTCAGCCCTGACTCTCTCACGAGAGTGGCTGTGATGATGGAAATTCTGAATTTTAATCATTTGTATATAGAATAGCGTAGGAGTGTTGAATTTCTAAATTTTTTCTAAATTTTCCGTGTGTTATTTAACTCATGAGAGTGTACTATTTTTATTACGTGTGTTTTGTGAGAGAATTGCCGTAGGCTTTCCATTAAGAGCCATAAGGTCATACGAATAGCAGTCATCGCTCTGAGATCTTTACAAGGATTGTGTTATGTCATATTTCTTTAAGCGAATTGCAGGAAACAACCGTGTTAGCTATCCTATGCTAGGCGGATTGATCAATGTCATGTGCTAGGAAATGTTTCGCTGAGGAAAATCGCCATATCGCTGGAGATCGCTAGACACCATTTGTTGCCAGAAAATTGCAAGGGTGCATTTAACCCATACGCCAACATCTGCAAGGAGGAATTCGAGGTCATCCAGGGAAGAGCTGTCTGCTGCCATCGTGAACGAGGGACGCCAATCGTGAAGGACGTCTGTCACTGCCGATTTGAAAAGTCACATATTTGTAGATCTGAAGCCAATAGAAAAGAATCACAGATCTGAAGATCACTGCTTTGCAAGGAGATCCAATCAATCTGACATGAGAGCTGTCATGTTTTGCAGGGAGATCCATTTGTGTCGCTGCTCGTTGCACTTGATTTGATGGATGACTGTGAGTTTAGTTTAATGGACACTGTTATCTGGAAAATGGAATCACAACTACTGTTGATTGCTACTCAGGAATCACCTACGTGGTTGCTGCCGAGAAAGCCACCGTAGAGGACATGCCTTTCTTTTATGTTGCTTGTATACTGATATATGTTTAATTATGCATGTTGTGAAAGTATGTGTTGTAATGGCAGTAGAGTAATTACTAGTGTTTGTATGTGTGGTGTGTGGTGAGTTTAAAGTTTTTATTTACGTGTTTATGTAAAAGAAAGTACGAACTCTTGTATCTTGATATAAGCTGGCAGCCCCGGTTTCAAGAACAATTGCTCTTATTGGAAGTCACCTTGTATAATTGAATGTTGAGGACATTCTGTATCCAAACTGCTCTTCTAGATACTGAAGGATATCCAAAAGAAAAAATCCAACAGATGGAGGCATGTTCATAGAATGCATCAATAATTGACATCTTTTATCACGGAAGCCCCGATGAGCCGAGTTGTCAAATTGTCCATTGTACAAGTTCATGAATGATGGTATGAAGCATTTATGCTTTAAATGAGTTGAATGGTAAGATCGAAGAAGAGGAAGAGAAAGAGCGCAGTCCAGAGGCATCAGAGTGGGTGTAGGAGATGATGAAGACCAGATCAGACAGAGATCTATGTTGTAATTTGAGAATTGTAATATGTAGTTTATTTGTAATGTAATCATTAAGGGAGGGTGTTAGAATTAATGATTAATTTGGGGTTGGTTGAAGATTTGTAGGAGGCTGTTGAGATATCTTCTCAACCACTCCCTCCAAATATGGAATCAGTTGAATCTGTATCCAACTATATATGTACGTATGTGTGTGTGCAATAGATACAATTATTGTGTGTTATTCCTGTGTATCTCTGCTCTCATGATTTCTATTTGATCCAGTACTGACTATGTCTATCTGATTCAATTCAATTTGCAACTTCATCATTCACCGATAAAAGGTAAGGGATTTATATTTGAATTTTATATAGCTAGTGGATATTTGTTTAATTCATAAAATTTTATATGGTAATCCTCTCTAAATTTTTGAATTCTTCAGATAATTCCTTGATTAGAATTTTTCCGATGTATTGTGTTTTAATTGCATTATATCTATCTCCCTTATTTTGTTTTTATAGAATTGATTAATTGTAGGAGATATGCCACCAAGAAGAACTCCTAAGTGGTATCTTGTGAGGTCTTCTAAAAGTAAAACCAAGGAAATAAGGGAAGGTTCTCAAAATAAACCAAAACTAATGGAAATTTAAGACCCCACATAGGATTATGTTTGTGTCATACAATTCCCTGCATATAAAGAACTTCTATCGTGACCCATATTCAGGGACACTGAAGCAAGGGTGATCAATATGGATTCTGCTGCAGAGTTTTTAAGACTGCGACAAGTGGTATACATATTGTTGGATATATCTGGACATATATACCAATAAAATATGAGAATATATATACCAGCCGCCATAGTCTTAAAAAATCTACAGTAGGGTATATATTGATGGCCCTGAAGCAAGTACCAAGACTCAAGTACTTTTGCCATGATGTATTGAGTTATTTGTGAAATTCAAAAAATAGGATTATACCGAGGGTGTACCAAATAATGATCATGTGCGTAGAGAAGTTGACTATAAGGTCTTCATGAACATAAGAAAATCTCATTTTCTTTCTTTGACGGCCATGGCACCTATTTTCCCTTGTTTTGAATCCATGAAATGGATTATATGTCACACCATTATGAAGAGAAGTATGTTTCTATATGTAAAGGGTGACTGTATGCTCTTTCTCCATAGAGCACTTGGAAAAATATTACAAGTTTCAAAAGACCGAAGTTCAACTAGTTACGTCCTGTATGGACCATTAATTCATTAATTTTATGATAGGAATGATGTTAGAAATAGTTTAGCTAGCTCGTGGGAGGAGGATAATAATTTTGTAAATAGAGATAATGGTTGATATATTATCATAAATTTAACAGAGTTTTCTATGTACTTGATGGTGTTGATATGTATATTATATAGAGAAAATGATTACTAAATGTTTTTATATGCATGAGTTCCTTTGGCATATATAGTGGATACAATAGGAAATGATTTTAATTTGGGAATCATTTTATATAGTCATATCGGTGTTAAGATTAAGAAGGTTCATAGAGAAAAAGATACACTTAGTGAGGTTACTTATTTTTATATGGTCTCTTATTTGTTCAATGTTTGATACAGGTGGATATCGGTGGCCACCCACCTATTCCAACTGGCTCACATATAGATTTCATTTTGGTAATTTAATTTTTCATTTTCATATTTTTTTTTCTACTTTTTTGGGTCTTGAACTTCTGGGGCCGTTTTGAGGCCCTAAACAAAGTTTTTTGGGCTCACCAGAGTCACGTTTTAGAGAAAGTTAGAGTGAGACATCATAATGTGTAGTCCTTGGATAAACCTTTCTAATGGGATAT
The DNA here is from genome assembly GCA_000966675.3 of Picea glauca. Classification (NCBI taxonomy): domain Eukaryota; kingdom Viridiplantae; phylum Streptophyta; class Pinopsida; order Pinales; family Pinaceae; genus Picea; species Picea glauca. The sequence continues at coordinate 594,296 of JZKD02S1672800.1, forward strand.
CATTCATCTAGAATGAAGATCGTATGAAAAAGTTACGGCCCCAAGAAGTTGATGTACCAACTCACCTCAACGAGGCCCACATGAATTTTGATGCTTCATCTCCTAGGGTTAGGTTTTTGGATGTCTAGGTTTTTTGCATTAATGTTTGATGTAAAAAGTATTTTGGATCCTCATTATAATGATCTTGTGAATGCGCACAACTATCACATCTCTTCTCAGAGATAAATCACAACCATTATAGAAAGCTTGTTTCATTATGCATTTTACAGTTTCAACATATTTCTTTATTGAATAGAAGTCAAGTTTTACTATATATCTATTATTGTTCATTGTAACTCTATGTTAATAATATAGATATATATTCATTTCATTCTTCTCATAAGATCTAGATCAATGGTATTAGAGCAGCCTGCTCCTTGTCATTCTTAATGCATGTCCCCGACGAGGTCAGTGTACAAAGAGTGGGGTCTCAAACTTATTTCTCTTGAGGAAAAAGGCTCTCGCACACCCAATCGAACTTCCATGGTGGTATAAAATAAAGATGATGGAAGAAGATATTCTTTCAAAATGTTGCTCGAGGAATCCCTTTGACAACAAGGGAACAAGATGATGGATAGTTTTGCACAAATCTTTAAATGGATACCAACAGGAAAAAAGTATTCCTCAAGTGGAGGTGTCGTCCCCTTCAATGTATAGATCAACTTTGATATTCCTATATTTGAAGGTCATATACACGCAGATGTTGTAGACAAATGGTTGAATCTTCTAGAAGAGTATTTTTATTTCCATAACATTTCCAATAGAGAAAGTATTACATTTGTGCTCCTCAAAGCCTTCCCCCATGTCAAATATTGTTGGGAGACATTATGTGAGAAAAAGGCAACAAATGAACCCTCATTATTTATAGTCGCACTCACCTGGGAGTCCTTTAGGGATGTTATTAAGGAACAATACTACCATGTTAGAAGTTATGATTACATGTATACAAGATGGACCACACTGCGACAGGAAAGGGACCAAACAGTGCTAGAGTTCACCAATATCTTCCATACCTTGTGCACCAAGATGGGCATCAAAGATTCTGAGTGACATCTGGTGCTCAAGTACCGCGACTGTCTGCATAGATACATCTAGAAGGAAATGGATTTTCTAGACATCTCATCCTTGGGTGCATCCTATTGGTATGCTGTCAAATTTTAGTATAATATTAAGTAAAAGACACAAACTTTTGGGTCTCAGAATCCATAACAATAGAAGAACAGTAAGGGAAGCCCCAAACTGCAGAACAAATGACAGAGAAAAGATGGAAAGCCTCAAGATAACCAGTCTAAGATGCAAACAAAGAAGGATAATGAAAAGATGAAGAAAGACACCAAGAAGTGGTGTGACTTCCATAAGTTCCCTTGGCATAACACTACTGATTACCTCTCAAAGAAGTCATTAGTGGTGGAGGTGAAAGCCTCTGAATTAGATGAAAGTTTTGATTCAGATTCAGAACCAAAAAAGACGAGATGAAATATTGATGCGCAACCCAGTGGCACCATTTCTACCACCAAGATCTATCCCGGTGAACCTCACGAGCCAAAGGAAGGCGAGCACCTCTTTTATTCACATATGTAGGTGAAGGGCACTCCATTTCAGTTCATCGTTGATAACGATAGCTAGAAGAACATCATTTAAGCGAAGGTCATCAAGCAACTAGCCCTATCGACAATGTTGCACCTGCATCCATACACCATCATATGGCTCCACCAAGGAAGTAATCTTTGCATCATCCAAAAGTGTCATATGTCCTATGAAATCAAGATCTTAAAAGATGAGGTATTGTGTGATGTGTATCCCCTTGAAGTTTGTGATGTTATTTTGGGCCAACCTTATTTATGAAAATGTCACGTTGTATATGAGTCTAGGCCTCACAGTGTTATAATTAATTTGGACAGGAAATTGTACATGATACTCTAGGTAGTCCCACCTACTGGCATTCCTTGATCTCTCCTAAGAAATGCAGGAAGGTCATCTCTTAGACCGATAATTTTTTCTTGTTCATGATTCTGTCTCAAAGTGAGAGGAAGGTTGTAGCCACATATATGTCCTCCACAACCATACTCTCTACATAGGATAATCAAGTGGATAAGGTCATGGAAGAATATAAAGAAATATTATCCTCCCCAACTGGGGTACTACACTATCATATCAAGCATTCAATCGATACGCCCCCCGATGCACTGCTATGCAATGGGCCAATAAGATTGATCTAAAGTATGGCTACCATCAATTCCTAATAGAGTAGACAAATGTATGGAAAACTGCCTTCAAGTCCAAATAAGGTATTTTTGAATGGTTGGTCATGCCGTTTGGTTTGAAGAATGCCCCAACAACTTTCATGCAACAACTTTCATGAGCATGATGGATGATGCCTTGCAACCTTTCACCAATTATTTTGTGGTGGTGTTTCTATATGACATCCTCATCTACAACAAGAATTGAGCGGAACACTTGCAACATATTGAATAGGTTCTGCACACTCTGCGTCATCACAAGCTATATGCAAATTTGGAAAAGTTCTCCTTCGACATGGGCATGGTCTAGTACCTATGCAACATTGTTGATGATTGATGCCCCAACAAATTTCATGAGGATGATGAATGATACCTTGCAGCCTTTCACCAATTATTTTTGGTGGTGTTTCTATATGACATCCTCATCTACAACAAGAATTGGGCAGAACACTTGCAACATATTGAACAGGTTCTGCACACTCTGCGTCAACACAATCTATATGCAAATTTGAAAAAATTATCCTTCGGCATGGGAAGGGTATAGTACCTAGGCTACATTGTTGATGATCATGAGGTGCATCTGGATCCATCCAAGATCCATGTCATTCATGACTGGATAGCCCCAACCACACTCACTGAGCTTCAGATCTTTTTAGGCCTTCCCAATTTATATCACAGGTTCGTGTTGGTATTCTCTCAGATTTCATGGGCCCTCAACCAAGTAACCAAGGGTGGTGGTAAGAAAAATTTAGTATGGGGCCTATCAAAATAGAAATAGTTCGATGATTTGAGACACTGCTTGTGATAATTCACAGTGTTTTCATTACTCGACCTACAACAACCCCTTAAGATTGAGACATATGCTTCAAACTATGTAGTTGGTGCAGTTCTCACTCAACACAGACACCCCGTGGCCTATCATAGTGAGACACTATCATATGTTTTTCATAAGTACCCTAATTACAAAAAATAAACTTACTCCATTGTGTAATCCTTCTGGAAATGAAGGCATTACATTATCAAGAAGGATAGGGTCATCCACATTGATCAAAAGCCATTGTAGTTCATGCAGATTCAAGGAAAATTGCAGAATGACCACCATCAGAAGTGGTCCACATACTCACAACATTTCCATATCAACATCAAACATAAAACATGAAGCACCAACTACGTCGATGATTTCCCCAACTATCCAGTAATTGAAGCACTCACCATGGTGCTAAACTGATGTGGCCATGATACCTCCAAATGACCCCAAATCTATGAGAGATATCCTGAATTCATTTCCATCTAACAGATGTTGGGAACAAACATAGTTGTCATTCATTTCCATCTTCAGGATGGAATTCTTTGCAAGTTAGGCCATCTCTTATTCAATCAAGAGAGCGAGGAAATTTAATTTTTGAATCCCACTACAGTCGGGTGGCAGGACACTTCAGCGTAGAAAAGACAGTGGTCATGCTACAACAACATTTCTATTGGCCAAAACTTTGACACGATGTCAGCAATGATATCAGGTCCTACACTTTTTGTGCCATTTCCAAACCTTCCATTAAGAAATAAGGAATGTACACCCCTTAAAGGCCCCGTGAATCCATCTCAATGGAATACATGTTGGGCCTTCTGTCAACCAAGAAGGGAAATGATTTTTTTTTGTGGTGGTTGATCATTTTTTAAAAATGGTGATTCTCATCGCCTACAAGAAGAGCATCAAAACAGAGGCCATTGGCAAGATCTTCTTCAAATGAGTATGGGTACATTTTTGGATACCAGAAACCATCGTCTCATATTGGGAAATTTGATTCCTTAACACATTCTAGTCGATCCTATGGTCACTACTGGAAACCAAGATCACCAAATCCACTCCCTTCCAACCATAGACATATGGCCAAATCGAGGTCATCAACTGGATGATCGTGCATATTATGCACATGTACAATTCCAAGCATCCCTGCACATGGGATGAGAGTCTTCCCTATGTTCATCATAAGTGCAAAATATCCATGCATATATCAACTAACCACAACCCCTTTCAGGTGGGGTTGGGATTTCAACCATTGGATCTGATGGATGTTGCACTACCCCTTGCGTCCACCCAAGTAGACTCATCCCATGCTAAAGCTAATGCCGACAAAGATAATCGGTTCATTAAGTGGTTCCAACACATCTGCCAATAGTTTCATGGGATTTTGTAAAATTCCAATGCTAAGTACAAGCAGTGCCATGATCAACACCAGGTGCGCCACACATTTTAGGTGGGAGATAAAGTTTGGTTGCACTTGTAGAAAAAACACCTTACAGGGCCCCATAAGAAGCTTCATCCACTTCATTATGGACCTTATACTATCACCAAGGTTGTGGGTGATACTTCTTTTGATCTCAACATTACCCCCTTCCTTGAATTGTAGCAAGTGTTTAATGTGGATGTCCTTCGACCATACTTTTCGCCATTATTGGACACCTCATAAGTAGCATAATAGTTGACACTAATAGAGCTCAAACCTGAATGCATGGACCATGCATGCATTGATCATATCATGGAAAAAAAGGTCAAGGGCACTCGAAAACAGAAGATCTGACTTTATCAATTTGTCAAAGTAAAGAAGCTCATGTACCAAGGCAAGTGGCTCACCTAGGGAGAATTCAACAGAACTTTCCTCATCTAATGGGGGAACTCAATGCAATGGAGAAAATTTCTTCCTAAGGGGGAAGGATTGATCCAGGTGGATATCGGTGGCCACCCACCTATTCCAACTAGCTCACATACAAATTTCATCTTGGAATTTTGAGTTTTAATTTTGGCAGTTTTTTTCTAGTTTTTTAGGAACTCAACTTATGCGGTTGTTTTGAGGGCCTAAAAAATGTTTTCTCGGCCTTGCATAGTCACACTATAGAAAAATTCAAAGTTGGATGACATAATGTGTAGTCCTCAGATAGACCTTTCCAACACACTATCGTGCACCTAAAACAAAGATCGTATGCAAAAGATACGAACCTAGCAAGTTGATGTACCAACTTACCCCAATGGAGCCCACATGACTTTTGACACTTCATATCCTATGGTCAGGGTTTTTGATGTCTAGGTTTTTGGCATTCATGTTTGATGTAAAAATGTTTTTGGAGCCTCAATGTAATGATCTTCTTGTGAATGAGCGCAATCGTCACATCTCTTCTTAAAGATAAGCCGCCACCATTCTAGCAAGCTTGTTTCAGTATGCATTTTACAGTTTCAACATATTTTCTTAATGAATAGAAGTCAAGTTTTATTGTATCTCTATTAGTGTTCATTGTAATTTTGTGGTAATAATATAGATATGTATTCAATTCGTTGTGCTCATAAAATCCAAATCGATGTTGTGTGTGCCACAGACCTTTCGAAAGCACTTGTTCATCTGTATTTTTATATTCTATGGAAAAATAAGTACAATAAGTGATATACATAAATGTTTGACCATTTATTAGCACAATTATGTTTCATCATTTTCCATGAATAATGTACCAAGATTGATCATGTAAGGAAGCTTATATGTTGTATTCTTAATGGGTACATGCAAGTGGATCTAAATTACATAATGACTTTTCGTTCAAATGAAACATCTCATATTTTGCTAAAATATGTATGATATAGAATTGGTTTGGGAGAAATGTCATATCAAATGGTTTTGTAAGGTTGTAATCCTTTATTACTAAAGGAGGTAAAAAAAAGATATTTATACCTTACAGTTTTAGTTTCGGGTATTATTACTTCAAGGATTTGAAACATGGTAGGTAGGAGGAAACTAGTCATTTAGAATATTGGTTCTTAATGGTACAATTTATAAGGCATGATCTCAAGGGGTTAGTTTGAAAAAAATGTGGGTTAATGTCTGTAGTGTGGCATTATAGTTATGAGAAATGGGAAGAGTCATTATTTTTTGAAGATGCTCATGATTGGGATGAGGTGTTATAAAGAAGAAAAAATCCTTGTATGATAGTTTTTAAAACTTTATCCATTGACAAATAGATACCAGAGAGACAAAGAGGATTGCATATGAAAGAGAAGAAGAGGAGGAGCTCAGAATAAATCAAAAGTGGAGTCTACTAAAGTATAATTAAAGGCTAAAACAAGGGTTTGTGAAGTAGAACAAAGAAAAAAGGACCTGTAGAAAAAGAGAGAAAAGGAAGAGTTAGAAACAAAGTTATAAGAAGAGAAACTTCAGAAAGAAGAAGAGGAGAACAGAAGGAAAAGAGAAGAATAGGAGAAAATAATTGTTTTATGGAATATCGCTAATAGTCAAGTAAGGAAAGAAACCTCTATCAAGTATCAAAATTATACAAGACTAACGAGTTGTTTCTGTATAAAAATATGAATCAAGCTTTGTTGGGTTCAAAGGATTGAATCAATGATAAGAATAAAAGAACATTTCGAACTACACA
>JZKD02S1672800.1:601040-611107 GCA_000966675.3 Picea glauca
ATAATAGTGGAACAAAGTCGTGCAAAGGCAATGAAAATCAACCTTCCGATATAAAAACTCCTACAGCAAACGCAGTGTGGGATGAGCTGAGATGAATGAAAGAGAAAATGAAAATAAAACCCTCTTTCTGGCAGACTGGGATGTAAATCTCTTTTCCCATAATCTTGTTAATGTGGGATCATATAACAAGAACTGTCTCACGTCTCTTTGAAAGTATAGAGTATATTATGGGAATGGGAACGTTAGTAAACTTAATTAACATCATATACGTGTCTCTTTCCATCCTGGCACTGAATATAAACTGATATAAATAATGGTTTACCCGTAGCAAACTCGAAGTCAACATTAACTAAGAGTAGTTCGAATTCAAGGTATAACCACGACTTGATGGATGGATGATCCCTTCAAATCAACAACTGTATGGTATCTCGTCTTGATATTCGTGGGGATAGAAAATAAGAAAAGAAATAAAATCTAAGACCAAATTATTCTACCAAATCTTTCATATTCCAGTTATGAAATATTACCATTGATATGATAAATGAATCAACCAACGAACCCTTGGGGACGACCTACAAAGGGTAGGATCATAATCAAAATTCTATGGTTATTTTAATGAGTTGAAACACATATCCATTTGGTAAATGAGTTGTAATTATATGGTTAAAGTATATAGTAGATGCAAATCCATATTTATATAATAAAAATCTATTGAAGAGATATGGTCATTTACCTACGAATCAAGTCTTTAATCTCTTGAAATTTTGGTATGCTCATTTAACCATAGACAATGTCACATCATTGTCACCCAACCATAGGCATTCACATATGCCACCCCTGAGCACACTAGCCTTTACATAGAATAATTATGGGAAGCCTACTCCAGAACCAACAGATAAACCCTAGTTTCTAAGTGCAACAACAACTCAAGAAAAGTAGAGTGCTCCTTCTCCAAGGTTAGTGCACAAGAGAGAGAGTCTCCATATCCACAAAAAAAGTACCATACACAACTGCAACACCTACAACTGCACTACTATCTCTCAAATTTGCGCCATACTTAGCACGAATATCACCAAGAGAGAGACCAAGACCAAGAGATGACCATGCACCCTTATTCCTCCTTGGAGCTGCAGTTGTAGCTGCAACTGCAACTCTCCACAAGACTTGCACATTAACTCGGTGTACAAATGAGTTAAAGTGTCCTCTATGTATATTAATCTGTAGAGTGACTTTTTTGGTGAGGCCGACCTCACTTTCTTGTAATTATATTTTTTGTTTATATTTTTCTTGTGGAGTCGACTTCTATTTATGGAAGATAATATTCTAAGATTATTTATTCTGGTAGGCCGACTTTTCTTCTAGGGTTTTCACACATCTATTTAATGGTTCACTTGCCTCAAAAATATTATATTCTATGTCATAAGTTACACGTGGAGGCTAATACCTCCCGCAAGTACCAAAACATCAACACTCCTTCTTAGCTAGGGAGGTATTAACTAAGATGTTATTCATGGAGTGGCATCAAACACATCCATCCATCTCACATTGCATGGGAAAGACTCATATGGTCTTGCAGACTGGTCTACGCATCACCATATCCACACAAGTTATCATATGATCAAACAAATCATGTAACAAGTATCACTATCATAGCCGCACATTAGCCATCTAGCTGGAAAACACCTCCAACACTACTAGTTGGCCCTCCAGCTAGTAACCTCCAATGTTATTGATCAGTACTCTAAATGGGAGTCATTTACGACACTAGAGGTCGTCATATAGTTCATACATAACTAGTAACTTGTCATCTCACATAGAATGTGACTGAAAAATTTAACACTCCCTCTTAACGAGGAAGGTATTCCTCTTGGAACGATCATCATCACTGTTTTTTCACTTCTGCACACTTTCACTAGATTAGCGTACCAGCCTTTGTTGGAGTAGCATACTAACCTGTGTTGGGGTAATATACCATCTTGTGTTGGAGTAGCATACCAACCTGGGGTAGCATACCAATCTGTGTTGGAGTACCAAGCTCTGATAGGGTAGCATACCAACCTACATTGGAGTACCAACCTAAGCTGGGGTAGCAAACTAGCTTGCATTAGGGTAGAATACCATCTTGCGTTGGAGTACCAACTTGCGTTGGGGTAGCATACCAGTTTTCATTGGAGTACCAACCTATATTGGGTAACATACCAGCCTACATTAGAGTATCAACCTACACTAGGGTAACATACCAGCCTGCATTTGAGTAGCATACCAACCTACATAGGGGTAGCATACCATCTTGCATTCGATTACCAAACTGCACTGGGAAACATAGCATCCTGCATTGGAGTATCGTCCTATGCTGGGATAGCATACCAGCCTATGTTGGAGTACCAACCTACATTGGGGTAACATACCAACCTGCATTGGAGTACCAAACTACGTTGGAGTATATCCCACTACTGGGGATCTCATCACTTCCCTCTACTAGGGAACACATGACTTCTCACTACTGGAAAAAAAAAATTTGACCAATCCAAGCTTGCCCCTAATAGAGGCTTGGTCAATATATCTTCTACCTATTCGTCGATAGCAATATACTGGATAAGGTGTCTTGTCATAGTCTTCTCCCTCCTACTAGGAGAATCCTCTGGACACAAATCAATCTTTGTACATCTCTAGGATATTTATCTGCAACATGCTTGATCTTGTATATCAACTTGGAAGTCACCACTTACATTCCTTCTAGTCTAAGAACCAAGGAAAATATATGTATCTCATTCCTTTTGACTTTATTCCTCCTTGGTCATTGTAGCAAAGTCTAATGAAGGAAGGTAATCTTTCCATAATATCTCATATCTCCTCGAAGCCTCTGAAGCTTCAATCTATCCTTCTTAATCCATGGCATATGTCTATCAGTTCTAGAAGACATCTCTCTCTACCATCTGAATCTAAAAATCCTTGAGTCTCCATTCTCCCTATGAAGCTTGACTCCCTATGAGTCGATATAATCTTTGGAGCCATATGCTCCTCATGATATGATTCATCAATGTTGCATCCTACAAATTTTTCATGGGACCACGTTGGTCTCTTCTTAGTTACTGCAACGATTCTAGGTAGGCCCTTTTGGATCTACTGACTCTTCCTGATGATCTGAAGAGTGATTAACTACACTAGAGGAATTTGTTCGGTCATGTTTGGATCCTTCTCTCATAGAAAAAGAACGGTTAGACCACTAGTTTTTATTGTTCTTGGAATGGTTCTAAAGGTACCACTTAAAAAAGTGGCAATACTTGATTTGGAGAAATTCTGTCCACACCACAAATTCTAGGGCTCGACAGAGGTGTCTAGGTAGTTTATATCTAAAAAGTTTGAACCGAGAGGGTTTAATAATTTTAATACATTCTAGATATAAATTTTGTGATAGGTCACCTTAAATCACAGAATGTTGCCAACCCAAATTGCAATGTCAATAACCCTAGCTCACCAAGCCCTAATAATCATGGATCTCCACTACACACTAAAAGATTAATTAACGAGAGCTAGAAAAATAGGAATGTTGATTCTAGAGTGAAAATCCACTAGGTTTCACAGAGAAACTATCAAGTTCAATCAAAAAGAGAAAAAGAAAAAAAGTAAACAAGAAATCCATACCATTTTTGTTGTCTATGGAAGTAAAATCCACTTAGAAAAGAGCTCGTCAATGTGCACCTTGTAGGGATTAGGCTTCAATGACAACAAATAAACATCTTGTAGATACAATAATTATGGATCCACTGCTTCCATGTCACATATCAAACCAAACCCATGATGCATATAATATAGCAAAATATGCAGTCTATTACACCAAATCCATCGCCAAGATACCCCAGGTATCAAAGCTCCCACAACTAAACCCTCAATTCAGACAACATTTTATCCAAGGTCTACTCCAAATATGTCTGAATGGAGTCCTCAGAGTTAGAAAACCCACTGAAGTTTGTGGTACAACCACTGAATCATATGATATAAAATGGAGACCAACCAATTCTTTTACCGAGATGAAATTGTCGGGTAGATTCATCTATTTTCGAAAAGAAAAATAGAGGAAAGTCAATCAATATTTGAAGTGAAAAATTCCCATTTTTGTAGGTAGAAAGATTGGTTGTAGCTTCTTCAAACTCTGGGAGGATTTTGTGAGACAGACGTGTAATATGCCTGGTTAGTTTAAACCTCTCCCTTAGAAGGTCCACATTGATTCATTCACACATACATACAATGTGTATTTACACCTTTTCTTCACGAGAGTTAGTCTCCACATGGATTGTTGCCTATAGTTGATCATATGAGACTTATAAATAGACCTCCTTTTCCTGATGTTGATGATTCTCATAGAGCAGTTGATATATCGACAACCTTTCATCCGCCCAAAAAATAATTGAAATCGTATTAATTTGCGATAGTAGCATTAATTTAACCCATATCGTCTTAATATTTCAACAATTTTTTACCCATATGTATTAGTGTTAGACTCATGTTTTCATTCTTGAAAAAAGGTTTTGGCAATTGATCAGGTTGTTGATCAAATGCGGCCATGGGATCCCTTACATTCTTGTATTGGTCCAAGTGATCTTGAGTTTCCTCTTGAAATTGATCTTACTATTTGTGAGAGCTTGAGCCCTTGTATTTGTGAGTCCTTGAGTACTAGTTTACATGATTCCTTGGATGCTAAATTTACTTCGAATGAGGATATCCTTGAAGACATGATTAAGGAAGGCACCTCATGGGAATACATGCATTTAATATTGTCCTTTCTTCCTAATCTAGAAGCTTTACCAATTGACTACCTAAGAAATGCTTATCCAGAGCATACCAATGGGATCTACCTAGAGTATTACTACAAATAATCCATAAGGTTGTGCAATGCTTTGTACCATATTGTACTTATAATTTTTGTTGTTCTCAATTTTTCTTTTCCAAAGAACAAGTTCTTATCAAAGGTTTAAATATGGGTTTTATTAACTTCTAGGTGAGTTTTTTTTTTCATATATACAGGACTTTAGAGACATTTTCCTTATCTTTTTTGCATGTTCATCCATTATGAAAAGTAATTCCCTAGAAGTTGGAATATAGGTTAGATTTTTCCCTCCATGCATTTTGCATTTTCTATTTCTTGCATATTGTTTTCCTTAGGGTCAAACTCATTGATTTATGACATGAAACCTTCTTTGTTGATTACAAGTGTCATATTTTATGTGGTAGAGACTTCCCTTTTCATGGGTTCCCTAGTTAGTTCCTTCCTAGCCATTTTGCACCCATGTTGAAGTTCCCAATAGGATCAAGAAACCTATTTAGTCTCACCATGACTTTGTGATGAAGCCTTATAACTTATTCTCAATATTTTTCTTTCCAATACCCATGAGGCTCCCATATTTATGTGTTAAGTTGTAATACTACATTGCATTTTCTCTCATGCACTGTTAATCTTAATCCTAGCTTGAGCTTGTTGTTGTATATCCTATTGCATATGTGTTCTCTTCGATTGCTAGCCTTTTCATTTATTTACTTTGTGACTTGACACCTTTATCCTTGGAGGAAACATTCACCCAAGTGTCCATATCCTAAATGTGTTTATTCCTTTGAGAATAGGTATGTTCCTTGCACGTGGAACTATTTTTCTTTCCCATGACACATGTTTCCTCCACTGTATTATAGAAATATTTTATTCCTTTTCATGTTTTCTAATATGAAAAAGACAAAGAAATCAAACAAAAAAAAAGAGGATGGGAAAGAATCAAGTTCCCAGTCTAGCAGCAGTCATGTCTCCCTTTAACAAAGAACTAAGTTTTGAGTCCTTGTCTCAAAAAATTGGGTTTTTAGTATGGATTTAAGAAATTGAACCTCGTTCATTGAGTCTTTACTCTAATTGGTTATTCTTTTAGTCACTATGGAGAGTCTATTGATTCCTCCTATGTCACATACTTATGTCATTCTTCATTCTTGAGTCTATGCTACCCAAGTCAGTTTTTTGTCATGTTTTTGTTCAAGGGAAGTTTTAAATTATGTCAACCACACCTCATAATTTCTGACTTTTCACGTTGGAATTCTCATGTCAAGTACTTCTCATAATCAACAAGAATCTATGTATTATTTTCACGCTAGTATGGAAGGTCCCCAATGACTTCTTATTAGGGTTCAAATCATATCATCTCTAACACATTGCTCTAATATTTTGACCTAGAGTAGCACCCTAGGTCTAATTTCATCATTGATAGGTTACCTTACACTCAATAGATGAAATTCCATCATTGGTTTCTAACTAAGTGGTTTCCCATTTGTTTGATGTCAAGATTTCTATTTTCACTTTGGGATCTTTGCAATACCTAAAATTCCATTTTCCTCATTGGTGGAATTCCTTCCCTCTATAAGTTGTTTTAATTATTGGTCATTTATTAGAGGTTCTCTTCTCTGCACTATTCCATATGGTACATGCGAGAGACATAACCGGTTGTGTCCATCCAATCTTTCATTTCATCTCTTCAAAATATTTGACCTTTTGTTGTTGCTTGTGTTGGATGATGGGGGATACCTTAATGCCCTTCTTCTAGTGGATCTTTTCCCATTGACTTTATCTCATTTTCTCTATGATCGAGATCTAAATTATTTTCTTTAACTCAGTGCTTGCAATCATCAGTGGCATCTTACCTTGCTGCTGACACTCGAAATATTTAAATTTCCCCTCATCGATATATTCTACAAGTCGTGGACATAAACTCATTTATTCACACTTGATAGAATGTACTAGGTACCTTGAATCCCATTATCATTATCAGTGGGTTGTATCGTGTTTTTTAATGGTATACATCAATGACTAGTAATCAAATGTTGTCTCACTATGTTCATCATCATCTTGTCTACTCTAATGGTGTAGACTCCTACCCTCACTAGAAGACCTTGTGTCTTTAGTAGGATCACCTATTTTATTCTCATTCTCCAATTACATTGGAAAATACCACTCTTTTACATGACATTGGTACTTTAGGAGGATTAATATGTTCATCTCTTTGATTCCATTTATTCTCCTCTTGTTTTGAGACATAGATCAATTGTGTATCTATTTGTGGCTATGATCTCTTTTGACATGGATCCACTATGTACTCATTTTTCATCACCATGATTAATTATTATATACATATTTTGTGGATATGAAGTGTACATGATTTGGTGGAAATGCTTTCATCACTCCTCAACATGGGTATGCCTGCCTCGGGAATAGAGTAGTCTCATACTTGATTTATTCTATAGCTCTAGATTTTCTCTGGTGTTTGGTGAACTTTGCTTGCACGTACTACATAATCTCCTCCTAGATTATATAATGTATTTTATTCATCAACTTCCCTTATGACCTCACACATTAGGGGGGATCTGTTATATCATCGTTTTCCACATCATTGCATAGACTCGTTAGCCTAAATCTTAAGTCAATTTCTCACTTGGAGAATTAATTCCCCGAATTTCCTCCTTAGATCCATTTTGAAAACTCCCTCAAGCTACTCATACACTTCCTGTGATCTGAAAATGTGTGTATGAAACTTTGTAAATGCCCATTACCCTTCAATAGCTGGCGTATGCATTTATTTGGCAGAAAAAAATATAAAAGTGTGAATTTTTAGGAGGATTTCATGGGTTTATCTAGTTCATTACCTCCTATAGCCCATGCATAAATAATCCAATTGAATTTTTGAAGTATAAATACTTTCCATTGGGCAGAGGATAAGAGGCATCCGTTAAGACATCATTATGCGAGTAAATTTTTGTTGAGTCTGCAAGCCCATTCCCCAAGTTCTTAATATTCCCCCCTTTATTTATGGAAACCCCTATTTCCAACACCTTGCTTATATATCCCATTTAATAAGAGATTCATTCTCTTTCTATGATTTTTTTGGAGTGATGATTTAGGAGGTACGTGACATATTCAGTGGCTCGGGTGGACGAATCCAGATATTAGTTCTAGGTAATGCGAGAGTAGTTTCAAGTTGTATCATTATTTGAGTTCATGCTTTTAATATAATGATAATTCTCTTTTCTATCCAAATCTTATGTTATTGATTTAATTTTGTAATATATATGCATTTGATTATTTTGAAATAGTCATATTTAATCCTAGTTAGTGTAGTTGAGAGTTAGTTGTTGTAACTACCTACTTTCAAACCTTCTTTATGTTTGTTTGTAGGTTGACAAATAAATATTTGGAGAAACATATTAGAGGAGGGATTCATGAAAGGATTATTCTATGAACGTTAGGATCCAGTTTAGTCATCTTTTTGCTCATTAGTGGTTGATTAGTTATGAATTCTTAACTACTTCTATTGGATATAGTTAGTTCTTGGGGTGCATGATCTGTGTGATCTTCTAACCCATATCATAAGGGATTTATATTTGAAACATCAAGGTCTCGAAAATGCCATTGATATGAAAATTGAAAAAAATAATGTATTTGGTGATTATGAAATTATGCTTAGATAGATTAAGAATACCATTAAGTTTGATTCCCAACGTATTAGGAATTATTATTAGGAAGTAAATAGGATAATAATTTCTTTTTGGAATTTAATACTACCTTTATCCCAATATATGAAAAACTCATAGAAGATTCATTAACTATTATTGCTTCTATATTGTCCCCATTATAATATTTTGAAGTTTCCATATGTTCTATTGAGTTACTATATCGTCCCTCTATACTCATAACATAACGTGATGGAATGTTTTTTAGGGTGATGAGTTTTTGTTAGAACTCCTTACTGATTGTGAGAAATTCAAAGATCTATCCATACATAATGATGAGTTTTAGACAACTTTGAAAGTAGGTGAAGAAAAAAGAGGTGACGTAAAAGCGTATACCATGCCTAAAGGTGTTGTCAATTTAGAGAAATAGTTTGACTTAAAAAGTAGGTTTAAAGGATAACCAAATGTAAAAATTGATAGTTCAAGTTAGTCTACGTCATGAGGTTATTAGTCCCTGCCTCTCGATAGGGACTATAACTTTAGCTTAGTGGTCAACGATCGTTGAATGCATATTACCTCAACGTTTTTGTTGCATTCGTTGGTACAATTTGCTAATTAACTCTTAATTAGTTCCAAAGTTTGACTATGTTTTAGAATATGTTTTATTAATTTATTTTTTCAAAATTAAAATTTCCTTTTATTAATTTCAAAAAATCTATATTACTATTTTTTAATTGGCCCAACATATTGATGTGACTAAATAGTCCTCGTGGAAGGAAATATTATTTAATTATTTGTTAAAATTTAAAATTGTTTTTAAAAAATAAATAAATTTAAATTACATTATTGGTCTAATTCGATTCAATGAAAGTTGCAATGTGGAGATTTTCATTGCAGTCGATGGCATGGAGCTACAATCAATAACACTAGTTGTGGCCATCTGCATGCCCTCACACCAGACCCAGAAATCCCAAATCACAGCTCTGCAGATTTCTATGTATGGTTTTAGAATCACTAGCGAGGTGGAAAACCAAGGAGATGGAGAAATACTTAGTTGCTCTCAAGATTGAATATGAGTGTCTTTAGAGGAACTACAATATTTTCCTTCAAGAGAAGGCTCTATTTTAAATGGGTCAATTCTATGATCTCAAAAATCTAGATGTAGTTGTTCTTGATCCAGGTTTGCAGTGATTGGTTGGAGATTGAGACTAAGACCCAACACGTATAGATCCAGTGCATGTTGCATCCTTTCTTCCAAGTCAACAGACATGCCTAGAACCAACAGTTAGAGATCCAAATCATTTCTCTTCTTTACTGTCCATTTGTATGTAAATAAATAAATAGATTACCAGCAATTTCTTGAATTTATTATTAATCATACATTGAATAAAATAGAAGGTAAAGGAAATTTAGACACTAATAAACATTTAGTAAAGGAAACCGTACATGTTTTGCATTGAGTTGTAGTGAATTGTGTTCCTCCATGTATGTGATATAGTTTGTTTCTTTGAGATAAGGAGACTCTGCAGCCTTTTATTCTTCCTCTCCTATCATGGCCTTTATATATGTGAACCATTTTGTCAATCTAA